>JAQQSW010000893.1:0-25713 GCA_028646575.1 Pseudocheirus occidentalis
CAAGAAGCAAGCCCTGTGTCTTAAGTTTTCTGTGCAGCTGTTTCTCCCGGAGAAAGTGGAAGTGGGGAGCCGGGGACGCCTGAAGCCTGTTGAGGAAGGGTATAGGTGAAACCTATACAGCCTGACCCCCCAAAACTGTAACACACCTATAATTCCGTCTATTGTTATTAATAATAACATTAACTTTGCTATCCTTAGTGTATCAGTTAGAGTCTGACTTAACAAATCCTATCAGGAAAATATTTTGGATCACTGAACTGACAGTTGGTGAAGGACATACAACTGCCATCTCTCATAAACATTTCAGATATGGTAAAGTTCTTTTTGCTAAGCAAGTATCACAGGTCATGCAAGTTCAACCAATTCTACAAACAGAGATGTCCTTAGGAAGCTACAGGCCTATGACAAGTCACTATTCCCCCAAGTTTTTATATATAGATAATATCTAGCTAAAACACACAATGATTAACCATGATCCTGAGGACTCAATGTGCAGTATAAGACATACATTTTTGATTAAAGTCATTGTGGGAATATGTTTTCTGTGACACTTCAAAAGTTTGAGAGATACAGTTTCTGGGTAACTATTCATGCTATTAATGATGATAGCATTTTATTAGTAAAAGAGTCAGTTATATTCTTGAATGCTAAAGATCAGTTGTGGTGGTGGACTCATGGTTTATATACCCTTGGATGAGTGGGTATTCCTGAGGGTGGCAATCAACTCTGATTGGTTAACAAGTAAAGAGAAAACATAAATATTACAATGAGAGATGGACCCATTCTAAGGAGAGGCTAGGGAATATAACTTTGATCCTGTCTTTTATTTCCAAATCATCTCCAGCCTCCAGGGAAATCTAGATAAAGTATCTCTATCCCTACCCAAGTCAGAGCAGAAGACAATGGGTGAGAAGTTTCACTTGAGATTGTCGTGGCCTGAGGAGAATGTCCAGGCCTTCAGAGAAGGAGTTTCAAAATGAGGACTTTAGTAAAAGAGGTTGTCCTGGATCTCCCCAAATCATTGGTTGTAATAATCATTCCTCTCATTTTTTTCACTGTATATTTGTTACTAAGGTTCTGTTCTCTTCTTTTTTCCTTCTCGAAAGGGTGAAGGAATAAAGTGGGAGAGGGAGAAAAAAATAAATGCTTGTTAACTATAAAAAAATTTTTAAAACTATCTGGTTAAAATGGGCATTAAAGACAGCCTTTAACAGGAAAAACCCATCAGCAACCTGATGGGTTATTTGTGAAAAGGGAAAGACGACAAGGTCATAGAGCAAAGACTGGAAGGCCCTCTAGTCCAGATGGGGCCCAGAGAGGTAAAGTGATTTGCTCAAGATTACAGGTGAGCTTTGGGCAGCTAGGTGGTGCAATTGAGTTTGGAGTCAGGAAGAGGAGAGTTCAAATTTGGTCTTAGATACTTAATATGTGTGTGACCCTGGGTAAGTCACTTAACCCTGTTTGCCTCAGTTACTCATCTGTAAAGTGAGCTGATGTCTTTGCCAAGGAAACCCCCAATGGGAACCAGGAGAGTCAGACACACCTGAAAATGATTGAACAACAACAAACAGGTGAGCTTCAGGGCCTTTTGTGCATCAGCTGATTGCCCTCCTCTGACACCTGTATTCTTGATTCACTCACTGCCTGGTCTCAGTAACACAACATCCTAAAGCACAAGTAGCATCAGTCCCAGTGAGAATGATGCTGTGATAAACCCAGAACAATGTGCTCCCTGACCCTAACTAGTCCTTCCTCCTGGGAATTTATGTTTCTGGGGTTCCCAAATGTCCTTTGATGGCTAGAGACCCCTTGATAAAAATGTTACTCTAGCAAAGTGAACTCCAAAGCAATCTTTTTTTTAAACAGTAGATTGGCATGGTAGAAGTCTGTGCTCAGTTCATTGTCTTAGGCATTGGCTAAACTTGTTCCATTCAAATGAAAGAAATTATCCCATAACATAAGAATCTTTGGAGCTGAAAGAATTGCTGCTAATTAGAATGCCTTAAAGTTAAAGCACACAGGAGTCCAGTGAAAGAGAGAGAACCAAAATCTAAAAGGGAATGTTATTCAAATAGGCTTGCCCCAATCTAACCCCTGTGCCCTCAGTTCCAACCACCATGGAAAGCAGTTTTAAAATGTACTGTGCCAAATCTTCCTGGGATGTTTCACTTCCAGAATATGAAGAACTTTAGAAAAATAACCTGGCTCTCCCAGAGATTTTATCTAGATCCTTAAATCCAAAGAGAGCATTTTGTTATAATGAAAACTGAAAAACAATATATTGGAGAACTCTTCTAAGAGTAAATACATAACCTTGAGTCCATTAAATGCTTCAAAATCGACATCCTATAGAAAACACAACCTCCTATGCTGGATAACAACCATCAAAGTGACACAGTGTTGTACCCACCCACATGCTCTGTATTAGGCACTGTGAGCCAAAATGATTTCCTTATAATGCAGGCTATATAATGGCAAGTTCTCCCCCACACACAAGATAAATTTCTGTGACTCCCTGTCTCCTGGATCAAACGCAAAATTTTTTGTTTGGCATTTAAAGCCCTTCATAACTTAGCCTCCATTCTTCTTACATCTTCTTCCCTTCTATATACTCTATATACTATATACTGGATTCAAATCCAGTGTCACTGGCCTCCTGGTTGCTCCATAAACGAGACACTCCATCTCAGCTCTGGCTGCCCCCGATGCTTGGAATGCTCTCCCTCCTCACATCTGCCTGGTATCCTTTGAGTCCCAATTTAAAATCCTACCTCCTATAGGAAGCCTTTCCCATTTCCTCTTAATTCTAATGCTTTCCTTCTTTTAATTATTTCTTATCCATCCCATCTATGACTTGTTTGTACAGATTTGTTTTTTGGCTCCCCCATTAGTTTGGAAGCTTCTTGAGGGCAGGGATTGTCTTTTTTCTCTTTTTGTAACCCCAGAGCTTAGTGCTAGGCACAAAGTAGGCACTTAATAAATCCTTAGTGATTGAAATATTTATGTAATAATAAGATAATTTCTTAAAATTAAACCTGTGATTTCATCAGCATAGGGAACTCCTGGTAAGGAAATGCCCTCCACCAATGTAGATCATCAACTTTTCATCACTATAGTAGCAGAGTGTAGTCTAGAACCCTGAGAGGTTAAATAATTTACCTAGAGTGAATACTCCCCTATTAACTGAGACTTCAAGTCCTGAAATATGATTCCCATTTTATATGAAGAAAGAAGGCTAAGAGCTTCAAGTACTGCACTCGTGGTCAGGGGAGTCTTGGATTCAAATCCTACCTCAAAAAGCATTCCACAGGCAATGTACTTAATCTCTGTCTGCCTCAGTTTCCTCACAAGTAACATGGGGATCAATCAAACAATTGGCTTTTATCACACAGCTTCTATGTGCTAGAAACTGTGCTAAATGCTGGTGCTGCAAAGATAAAGTCAAATAACTTGCTTTCTAACAGGGGAAAGGTTAATATTTACCCCATGGATTGTCATGAAGAGCAAATGAGACAATGTAAATCCAAGGCTTTGCAAACCTCAAAACACTACATGTAAACCTTAGTTATTATTGATTTCCCCAGCTTAAGAAGGCTCTAATACAATACAGTCTTATCCCAGACCATTAATTTAAGTATAAAAATATAATAGCGCCTAAGTCACAAGGCTGTTGTGAGGCTCAAATTAGATAACCTATGAAAAGTACTTTGTAAATCCTAAAATGCTAAACAAATACTAAATGTTGTTATTATTTTTGCCTTCACTTCATATTTCTATAGCTTCCAGGAGTACAGGATTGCCAAGACATATTGTAATTGACTGGTTCTTGACACAGGTAGGTTTTTTTTTTGGAGGGAGGAAGGCAAGTTAAGTGACTTGCCCGAGGTCACACTGTTAGTAAGCCTGTCAAGTGCCTGAGGTCAAATTTGAATTCAGGTTTTCCTGACTCCAGGGTCAGGTTTCTATTATTCACTATACCACTAGCTGTTCCCAGAGATAGCATTTTGACTAGAAAACAATCATACCTGGGTATTCTGTAAATTTTTTCTCAGTACTGTTTTATTTTTTCCTTCTTAATCTGATTATAAAGGGGTTTGGAAGAAAATAACTTACTGAAACTATAAAATCAGCCTTTTAAAAAAACATATCTAATTTCTCTTGTTGTTGGCATTACATGAAAAAATAAGACAATAATTACCCCAAGTCTTTGATCCTTGCCAGTACACACAGAAAGAGCAATAAGCATTTAAATGTGATGAGATGACTGATCTCCCCAAAGATACAACAAAAGTCCAACAATAATAAAAACTCAAATTTCTATGACTCTTTATTAAATATTCTACATTCATTCTTGTATTTGAGGCTCCAGTGAGAGATCATATGGAAAGGAACCCTCAGACCCTATTGTGTAATGCATAAGTTATTCTAACAACCCTGAAGTTGACAGAATAAGTATTATGAAGCCCATTTTACAGATGACAAAATAGAGATTCACAGAAGTTGAGATGACCCCGGGACTTCTGACTCTAAAGTCAGTGTTTAATTAATTTTTTAAATTTAAATTTTAAATTTAATGAATCTTGAAATTTGTGAAACTTATTATTCTTTTCATCATATAGTACTCCACTCTCCTTTTTATATATTTCTCTGGACAGACTTCATTGCAACTATTCATTTAAATCATGAAGAGGATGGAGGTGTTTTCAGGGAAAGGGGAGAAGAAAAAGTCTCTTTGGCAAGAAATGAATATATCTGCCTTGTATTGAATAGCTAATTATTGAATCAGGACAGTGATTTGTCCCCTTTCCTACTTTCTCATCCAGATACTAACTAGTGTGGGAAATTTCTCTTAAAGATTTATTTGGGCCAAGTTCTAATCAGACAGTAAATGAAATTCTAAGTTTGGGCTAATGGGTGTATTCCTGTTCATTGTGTTTGCTTAGATAGGTGAGGGGAAATGTTGATTCTCCCTTTTGTCAAGACAGGTGATGTGGAAATTGATGTCTCTTTGACCAAGATTTGGATGACACAAGTCATGTGTCTCAAAGCCCTCATTTTAATATATCCAATTTCCCATTGTCTTAACCAATCAGAGTGGATTGGTACCCCTCAGGAACACTTACTCTTCAAATGGCATACAAACTGTGAGCCTATTGTCATAAGAGGTCTTTGGTCTATGAGAGACCACCAAATGACCATCCTTTTATTAATAAACATGCTGGTTTTATCAACAAAATAAGTAAATTACCTAGAAATTGTCTTTTGGAAATTTTTAATTGTCATTCTTTGTACTCTAAAATTCTATGAAAGGAGGAAACCCTGAAAACTTTCCTTTTGTGTGAATGCTAGGTCATAGGAAATCTAGAAAAGCTAGACAAAGTGATATCAATGACAAAAGCTCAATATATGAAGCTGGTGTAAAAATGAGGCAACATCATGAGGCAAATAGGGCCTCTAGGCTAGCACAAGATGTCATCTAATCTGATATCCCTACCAAAGCAGCTTTGGCCATTATGGCAGAGCGGAGAGTGATAGGCTTGGAATCTGTAAGACTTGGATCCAAATCTAGTCTTTGCTATTAACTGCATTATAATGTAGAAGTGACTTGATTTCTCTGAGTCTCAGTTTTCTCATTTGTTAAATTTTATTTCTGTAGCACCTCACAGGGTTGTTAAGGAGTTTAAATATGAATCCTTGTAAAGGGTTTCACAAGTCTTAAAATATTATCAGTATTTTTATTACAAGGATCCCCTTGAAGATATCCCTGGCAGATGACTACTCTGTTTCTGCTTGAAAATACCAGTTAGAGCAGTGGTTCTCAGCCTTCCTAATGCCGTGACCCCTTAATAGCCTTTTGTGGGTGTGTCTGCATGTGGGCAGACTCTCCCGGAGATAGAGGAGGTTCCTAAGATTATCAGAAATATGTATTTTCCAATGGTCTTAGGTGACTCCTGTGAAAGGGTCGTTTGACCCCAAAGGGGTCGCGACCCACAGGTTGAGAACCGCTGAGTTAGAGGATGCTTACTACTTTATGAGATAATATCTCATTTTTGGACAATTATAGTTGCTAGAAGTTTTTTCGTGAGTTAAACAGAAATCTGCTTTTCCTAGAGCTTTTACCCAATTTTATCCTTATCCCTCCAAGGTTAGAGTAAGTCTACTTTATTGTCCCTATGTGGTGGGCCTCTAGATTTTTGAAGACACAAGCACCTTATGCCAAACCTATCACTGAGGATGTCTACCCCAGCATGTGAAGACTTTCCCCGGTGGAACAGGCAGCTGAGGCAGGTGCTGTGGAGCACTTAGATCTTGATCAGATGTCAGTCTCCAAGGTCATTCTTGACTTTTGTCTTGCCGCTGGACTTTGATGGCTTAGAAAGAGAGAGTGGCGTTGACAACTTTACAGGGCTCTGCCTCACTTAAGTCCAATTCAAGTGAAAGTTAAGAATAACCATTATGTCAATGATCCTCTTCAAAAATAAAGGACAACCAACTGTTTTCCGAGTTAACCATCCATCCCCAGTTGCTTCAATCACTCCTCCTAGAACATGGTTTCCAGATCCCTCAATATCCTGGTTGCAAGAAATCTGATACTACTATCCTTCCTCCTGAGGATCAGGGCTCCTTAAAATGTGTAAACAGCACCAGGTTTCTGGATTAATGATACAGAGAAAAAGGTGGATGGAAGAAGCAGGTATGGATGTGTGGGAGCTTAGAGCATGAGTAAGGTAGGAGAAGTAAGGTAAAGATTGTTGCAATTCTATTTATAATTATAATTGAACTATTTTTATGAGATTAAATAAGACAGATGAAAAGATGTCTGAAATGATAGATGAGTCACATATCTAAAATATAATTAATCTGTGTATCAGAACTAAGGGGGTGGTGGCCTAGTCTAAAAATGGATCTTTTGATTCTGGATTATATTTTATTTTAAAAATCAAGTATCTCTTTTCCATGCTCTGGGGACAACAATCCATTTTAGCATCTGAGATATAATCAGAGCACTGATAACCTCTTAGGTATGGCCTGTGGGAAAGGCAGACATGTTTGGCCAAACACTCTTAAACCTGCTCATCCCTATACATAGTAAAATTTAAGCCTTTTCCAGGCAGTCCTTGTCAAACATCTAGCTGCTATCTCTTGAATTATAGATGTAGATGATGGATGTAATTTATTCATACTCAGATAAACAGCATATGAGCAGTTCAGACAACCAGCAGGAAATTATTTTTTAAAAGAAAAAAAGGAGGGCTCAGTGAAACTTTCATTTAAAGAGAAAATAAAAGAAGACCAAGACAGACACTCCCAAATGACACACAAGTCCATATGGTAGGAAAGATGAAAGGTAAAAGGAAAAGAGGATGGCAGAGGATGAGATGGATGGATAGCAAAGACAGTGCAGTACAGAAAGGCCTGCCTTGCTATGGTCCATGGCATCATGAAGAGTTGGACATGACTCCACAGCAACAACTATATTGTCAAGCTAAACAAAGCCAAGATGAGTCGAATGAGTAAAAACCTTACAAGAAAAATGGATTTTATTTTTGTTGTTGTTGTTGCTTTTTTTTGGAGGACAATTGGGGTTAAGTGACCTGGCCAAAGTCACACGGCTAGTAAGTTTATCAAGTGTCTGAGGCCAGATTTGAACTCACGTCCTCCTGACTCCAGGGCTAGTGCTCTAGTCACTGCACCACCTAGCCACTCCAAGAAAATGGATTTTAAATACCAATTCTTAAACTCTTCCTTCCAAGAAAGTCACATAAATGAATTTAGGTGAGTTATTGAGAAGCTGTAGTTTTAGCAACATTTGTAATTCCCATAGCTCCTGGACTGTAATATGCAGGGTACTTAGAAAGGAAGTGAGTACTCAGAGTCATGTTGGATTTGATGTCAGGAGGACATGGGTTTGAATACTAGTGCTAATCTAATTAGAACAGACCCTGGGCAAGTTTATTTCACCTCACAAGGGATGTTATCATATGTATAAAATGACAATAATATTATCTTTAGTACCTATCACATAAGGGTACAGTGAGAATTAAATGAGAGTAAAGAGGGATAGTATCATCTCAAGGTCAGTTATTGTTAATAATAGCATATTGCCTGTATGGCATACAAGTTTATGTCCCCTGATAGACTGCAAACTCTTTTATAGGAAGAAGTATCTCTCATACACCTCTGTATCTTTTCCTATGCCTTGTACCACAGTACTTAACAAATTAAAAGTACTTAAAAATATTTGCTGAATTTAATTCAGTGCATTAATAAACGATCAAGTGCCTTCTATATCCAAGGCACCATACTAGGGAGGTACCCTTCCCCTATTAAATGTCACTCATTATGAGTAGTGATTGTTTCACTCTTTGTACTTGTGTCTTCAGTGTGCAGCACAATGCCTGGCACATAGTTGATGTTTACAGTTGATGTTTAATAAATAATTGCTGATTCAATCATTGATAGATGCTGGGGATACACAAACAAAAACAAAATAGTTCTTGCCCGCAAGTAAATTACATTCTATTAGGAGATACGTGTATAGAGAAAAGTAGATGCAAGGTAATCTGAGGGAAAAGGAAGCTAACATGTGGAAGGAGTCAGAGATAGCCTTGTGGAGGCCAGCCTTAGCACCTGAGCTGAGATGCAAAGGAAGAGTGAATACATTCCAAACGTGGAAGCAACTGATAGGACTAGAAGAGTGACGGAGTGATGAATGAAGATGCTTCACAAAGGCAGACATGTAGGAAAACTTCTCCCTTCCTGTTATTACCTTATCTTTCTCCTTTTATACTGTCTGCAGAGAATGGATGGATGGATGGATGGATGGATGGATGGATGGATGGATAGCTGGATTTTGATGACTTTCCAGAGAGCTAATAAGAAAATGCATGGTCTTTTTTATTTTTTTTTCTTTTTTCCTATGAGGGAACCAAGGGGACTAAATGTGGACATCCCAGCGTAAATAGGAGAGACTAGACTGAGAGTAAAGTTGGGGAGGTTGTCTTTCTGATTCTGTCTTTTAATGATTTCAATTAAGATAGCAGAGAATAAAATGGCATACAGCAGCACACCATCCATTCCAAGTGCTTTTTTGTCAGCACTGCTGTATCCTTCATGATTTGGTAAAAACAAAATATTATTAGATTATTGGATTGGTATGGTGCATTAGAAATATCAAAAACTGTATGACAAATCTCCAAATTGGGAAGGATTCCAGAAATTATATCAGTTTTTTAAGCAATAAAATGACCATGCCTTGTATATTGTGATAAGCTGCTGACGGGTCTGCCTGTCTCAAGTTACTCCCTATTCCAATTCATTCTCTATTCAACCACTAAAGTGATTTTCCTAAAACCTGAGTCCAAGCATGTCAGCGAAATAAACTCCAGTGACTTCCTATTGCCTCCAGGAGCAAATACAACATGGTCTGTTAGGCATAACCTAACCCATTCCTACCTTCCTTCCTCCCCAACATGTACTATTTGATCCAGTGACACTGGCCTCCTGGATGTTCCAAGAACAAAACGCTCTTGGATCTTGGCAATTTCTCTGACTTTCCCTCATACTTGGAACACCATCTCTCAGCTCCAACTACTGACCACCTTCCTAGCTTCCGTTAAGTGCTAACTAAGATACCATCTTCTACAGGAAGCCTGCCCTGCCAGATTATTGCCTATAATTGAGGAAATAGACAAAAGCTAACTGATCCACAATTTGACAACAACCTACATTTCCAAACCTATTTCATCCATCACCATTTCAATCCTCTCCATTCTGGCCAAATTAGAATGTTCAGTGTTCCCCAATTACATCTTAATTAACTATATCCATTGACCTAAGTTATCTCCTATAGTGGAGTACCAACTCTCATTGCCACCTCTTGAAATTCTTCACTTCATTTAAGGCTTAAATTGGCTACCATATTTTCCTTGAGACTTTTACTGATTACCTCCAACTGAAAGGAATCTCTTCCTCCTCAAATTTTCCTAGAACACTTAATTTCCCCCCTCCTCCTATAGCTCTCTGTCATATTCTAATAACACCATACTTACTTGGATAATAGAATCATAGATTTAGAGTTGGGTGAGACCTCAGAGATCAACTTATCTAACTCTCTAATTTTAAAGATAAAGAAACTAAGGTCTGTAGAGGTTAAATAATTTGTGCAAGGTCATATGCCTAGTAATTATTAGAGTTGAGATTCAAACACAGGTTTCCTAAACACAAATCCAATGCTCTTTCTACTATACCACAATTATTGTATACCTCAAATAGAGTTTAAGCTTCTTGAAAGAAGACAACTATGTCATTTTTCATCTTTGAACATACACTTTGAACATGGTATTTTGAACCTACACTCAAATATTCCAGTAGATCTATAATCTCATCAATGGGGTTATTCAATCCCGGGAAGGAAATCATAAGCTATCTGTGTTTGTCTATCCTGTACGACTCTGATATATCCTAAAAATTCACCACATAAATTCATGATGTTGGTCTATCCAACATATACCTAGGGTTTTCCTTATTTTCTCTGGATGTTGCATAGATACCAATGAAGCAAGCAGGCTGGTACTTGTTTTTCCCTTGTTCTCATTATGTGACTCAATTTTTTTTTGTCATATATTCTCTAGTGACATTATTTACAGTATTTTTTCCTGTGTAATTTCTTGTTTGTAACGCGTTGTCACATTCTCACCCCCACCATGAACTTATCAGTGCCTTTTGAGTGACTATTAGTTAGAATTCTTGGGAGACTGGAATTCTATGACTGGTATCCATATATATCAACATATGAATATTATTTTAAAGATGGCCTTTGTTCAAAAAGAAAGCCTATACAATTTCTCAAATGTAATTTCCTTCCCTTGTGTACGTCTTGGCTACATGTGCTTAATAAATATGCTGCCTTGCTGAATGGGACTACATAAGACTGAAACCCAGAAGACCTTGTTTTCATTAGCACAATGCTCTAAAAAATAATAATTCACTGCATAAATCTGAACTTTCTTAATTCCTCAGCATGTCAAGACTTTTCATGTAGCCACAAAGTAAACTGACTAGAGGTAGCTGAATATAATAGGAAAAAGCAGATCTCTACTTGGGCTCAGTTTAAGGGAATTGTGAGAAACTATAGCTGGAATGCTATACTCTATTATTCTCTAGACTGGATATAAGAGAGCAAAACTGAGAACTGGGAGATTGAAAGGAAAGAAAGGGAATCATACCTTCCTCTTGGTAGAAAGTTGGTTGTTTATAGGCTCAGAATAATACTTGGTCAGTTTCAGTATTATTCTGATCAATTTGGTTTCCATTTTTGTTCCTCCTATAATAGGTCACGGAATTACAGATTTAGAGATGAAAGGGACCTCAAAGAATATGTAGTCAAGGTGGTCTTAACCCAGTGTCCAAGAACTTATTTGGGGGGGTATGGTTGTTATATTTTTAATATTATTTCACTATAATAGGTTTTCATTGTAATCTTATGTGTTTTATTTTATGCATTAAAGCTACTTTGAATAAAAGTCCACAGACTTCCCAGGTATCCAGAGAGGTCCAAGAGACAAATAAAGATTAAGAAACCCTGATCTAGTTCAACTGCTTCATTTGTAAAATGCCAAAGCCTAAGGAGGCCAAGTGATTTGCCCAAGATCATATAGGCAGTATATATTAGGGCAGGATTTTTTTTTTTGAGGGGGAGTTGCAAATACGGTACAAAAATCAAAGTGCACTAATAAAAGTTTCTAAAGTAGAAAGTGATATGGAAAGAAATGGGAATAGATTCATTGGGGAGTCTTATAGAACAGACATTTGAAGGCAATAAGGAAAGGAAAAGAGACTGACTGCCATCCAAAGCTAAATTCTACAAAGACGCCAGCACCACAGATATCACAAACCATCATTTTGATAAGTGTAGCTGGTTAGTGATTTTTCTTTCAGTCATTAAACTGGCCCAATCTGTGGACTATGGAAAGGAATTCCAGACAGGAGCTTTATCTGCAATAACTGCCATAGTGACTTGGTAAAAGAGCTGCTTAATAAATGTTTATCGATTGTTTGATTGAGTTAGAAAGGTCTGTCTCTTTTTTAGCTGGATGAAACATGCAATGGAAAAATCCACTGAATTTGGAGCAATAAAACCAGTTCTGTCACTTGAGTGACTCAGGGCAAGTCACCTAACCTGCAAGACCTCAGCTTTCTAATCTGTTAAATGGGGAGATTGGACTAGGTGGTCTCTGAGGTCCAGGTTCAGATTTATGATAGGAAGTGTTAGCAGAATGATGCTGATACTGAATCTTGGAACCTTTTTTGAGTTTATACGCACACACATACACACACACACTACATAGAAACACAACTTAGGAGGTCAGAGGGAAATATATATACTGGATAAGTGACATCGGTGCTAATAAAAGGTCATTGCACAGTGAGCAAGACCTGACCAACTGAGTCTGTTGCCTAGGGCAGGTATTAATGTTACTCAGGAGCTATGCCACCCACAGAATTTGAGGGTCTAGATTTGCTGGGGAGCACTGAATCAGTGAACCCTGTCACAGGATGAATGGCTACAACCCTACTGCCCCCTTCAAGGTACAAGAAAATAGCTTCAGGATATTTCCAGTACATAGATAATCTACAGGGCTAATGAGTCATGCTTGCAAAATTGTAAGCACTAAAAAGTGCTCCTGAAGCTAGCAGCCAGCCACAATTAACTTTAATTTTCATGGTTAGCTTACCATCTCCATCACTTTAGATAGGTAGTAAATTTGAGAGGCTCAATATATGGGGGGAGGCAGCAAGGTAGTAAATATTCTTGGACACATAAAAATACCAAGTTAATTTAGAGAGTACTAAGTGACATGGACACTTTGCCTGTTTTGACTCTGGAAATTGGAGACTACTCTGTATACTTAGTCTTGCACCATTCATTCTCCAATCTTGGTTATTTTTATTACTGACAAGAAGCCTGACTGAGTTGGGCATGAGTAGGAAATTACTGGGACACACATTAAATGCTCCCCTGAGGCTGGGACAGGAAATGAGTTCTGATTTATTTGGACTGGTCAAAAAGGCAAGCCACAATTTTAGACTGGCATAAACAAAATAAAAGAAAATTCTGGGTTAGAAGAGGCTGTTGCAGCAAGCCCCCTGGCAAACTCAGAATGGCTGCTAGCACAGGTTCTTAGATCTGCTTTTCTAAAGGAAAGCAACTCAAAATGGGCTAACAGTCTTACTCTAATCAAACATATATCATTTACCTAGTTCAGGGGAAAAAGTCAGCATCTTGAACTTCAGAGAATACAAACAGAAGTTACAAGCAGACAGAGAAACAGATCAGCAGACGGGCTTTCTGCTATCTGATCAATACATCCATACCTAGTTAGTTACCAGAGAGGGAAGCACTAACATCTGGGTTTTCAAAGCTGGGGGTGGGGGTTGGGAGTGGTGGGGCTTTACGGCTGCCCAGATTCTCATCTGGCTAATCACACAACTCTTTCCAAAGTGAGCCCAAAACCAAAACCTCACATTAGGGTATATATAGCCTCCTGGGTCAGAGAATGTCACAACCCTCTTGACCCACTGCCCAATCATAAAGTAACAAGGTATGGGTGTTCCTGAAAAAAAACAAGCCTCCTGTCACAGGCTCCATGTGACAACATTCAGTCTATTACGGGGCAGAGTATACTTTCAAATCAAGGAAGGTTCTCAGATTCACTTAAGCCTATCAAGGGGCCAAGGGGCAGGGAAGACCTTCAGATTCCCATTACCATTACAGAGGTCTGTGTCATTCAATGTGAACCTACCAGGCAATTTTGCAGCAGTCACAAACTTAATGGAATCCCAGGCTTGGCATCTGAATCAATTTAAACGTGAAATAAATACCTAACAATTATGTGAGAAAATTAAGTCTCATAAGCACTTACACATTTGCTTGGAGTTGGTGTTGACAGAACGTTGGAGTAGTTCACATGACATGATTCAAATATAGAGAAAATAGTTTATATTAATTTTCAGCTACAGAATGCTCTTTTTCTTTGTAATAGCTGATATTTGTGTATTTTTTCATGTTTGCAAACCTGTCTTATTTCACTACAGTCCCATAGTAACCCAGTGAAATGTGTACTACAGGTATTACTAGCCCCATTTTACAGATGAGAAAAGTGAGGATCAGAGAAGGTAAATTACTTTAGCAGAAGTAGTAGAAGCAGAATTAAAACTTGAGTTTCTCCTAATTCTAAATCTAGAACCATCAATCTTCTCATTATATTACAGTCTTTTTTAAAACAGTAATTTGATAGTGAATAGATCACTGGCCCTGGAATCAGAGAGACCAGAGTTCAAATTCTGCCTTAGATGCTTACTACTCAGTTCCCTCAACTGTTAAATGGGAATACTAATAGCACCTAACTCTCACAGTTATTGTTAGGATGAACTGAGATATTATTTGTAAAGTACTTGGCAAATCTTAAAGCACTATGTAAATGCTAGATACTATTATTTAGAGGTAGAAGGAACCTTAGAGGCCATTGAGTTCAATCTTCATTTTACAGATGAGGGCACTGTGATTCATAGAGATAGGGAAAGAGGCAGGATCTGAAGCCAGGTTTTCCTAAATCCAGCACTCTTGCCATAATGCGTGTTGCCTCTGTTAAGAACTCTGCCACTGTCTTTCAGTCATTGAATGGTCTCATTGGAGCATATATGAGTGAAAAAAATACTAAAGAAGAAACATTTAGAATACAACATCATCTTAAAATCAAGGAAACCACATAGAGATCTATGGGCAAACAACTGTGAACAAGCATTTAGAGAACTGGTCATAAGCCACATACATGCACCAGTGCTGGTTTATACAAATCCAAGCAAGTCTTTATTCCTACATACAGATACCAGCTTAGAAATTCTGTGCTAAGATTAATGGCTGCATGTTGTATTTGCTAGCAGAGGCCTATCAACAGTGAAATCAGTTCATTAATCTGTTCCCAAGCAGGAGTTTCTGCTTTTGAAATGAGTGGTCACTGAGAAATCTAAAGACTGTGTATATGTTGAACCTTGTTTTGTTCTTCTGAATATACACGCAATTAATTCAAAGTCTGGTAATAGTAAACAAATGTAAGGTAAAGGGCAAAGATTTTTCTTAATATGTTTCACTATAAACATATGTTGCTTGCCATAAACAATGTTGGTAAGTTCTGTGTATGACATATTTTTGAACTCTGATTTTCTCCATAAGCAAGAAGCATTAAAATTCATCCTAAGGTCTAAAGAAGAATTGTACTGTAAGTCCTCCATTGCACATCACTAACAGCCATCTTTTTAATGCCGATATCCTCTAGTGATGCTATATGGCTGTGAATGATGCAAACCACAATTTCCGAAGACTCAAAATTTCAGGTAACCCAAAAGGGACACACAAGAAGCTACGGTCCATTAGCAGTGATGTCATGAGCAAGAAGTCATGTGAAAGATATTCTCCATGAAATGTATAAAAGTAAAGGAGGTGGGCTGATCATAGTAGTATATAGATTTAAAGGTGGAATGGACCTTAAAGGCCATCTAATCCAATTCTTTCACTTAATAATTGAGAAACTGGGGACCAGAGAGATTAATTTTCCCAAGCCCACAAAAGTAGCAAGAGAGCTGGGATTTTTGGGTTCTCTGATGCTAAATCTGGAGCAAAAGATAATAAGTGGACCACCCAATATCTATGGGATTTTAAGTGACCTAGAAGAATTTCTCCAGTTACTTGCTTAGATCCACTATGAAGGATTTAGTAGAAGAATGGGTAAATTGACCATGAGCAGGAGAAGGTAGGTTGAAATACCATGGTAGAGAATGATAGAGGAAAATTATTAATATTATTCTGTATCATTTAAAAATCAGAATTACACTACAATTCTATTCCGCATTTTGATAAACTTCATTTTTAGTCTAGCTCAAAAGGAGATCTCTCCCAATCTGAACCTAAAGGCATGGTTGAGAACTGTGATGACACCTAATCTCTTTCACCTTCCCCCCCAGCATTATTTCTATAACCAGTTTAAAAGGAAACCTTTGATTCTGTTTCCTTGTGAATATAGAACAAGGTTGTGCTGGGTTCCTCCCCAGGGGATGTATCCTTTCTCCATGTCAAAGTTAGCAGTTGAGATGATCTCCAAGGGAGGACAGGAGTAAGAAGGAACACCTTGATTGGGGCCTGTTCCGATTTTCTAGTCCAGGTTAATAGGTGCAGATGTGTCTCATAAAGCAATTAGCATTCCTTAATTTTTAGAGAATGTGATCAGCAACCCCTAAAAACCAGCCTACTTTTCCTAGTTGCAGCTAATTTTAAGGTTTTTCTACTGATCTCCTTTGGGGTCTCAATAAATATGGTCTTTCAATCCCTTTGGGGGGGTCAGTGACCCACTGAGGGGAAAGAGTCTGAGCCATTTTATTAGCAGTTATATGTATTACTGTTAAACTGCTATTTTAGAAAATTTTACTTACTACAATGCTTAGTTCAGTACCACTTCCTCCAGGCAGCCATTTCTAATAGTTGTTAGTTCTCTCTTCTTCTTTGCATTAACCTGTATATTCTTATCTGTTGTTAATGTTATATTACCCAGAATTATTGTCATCCCCTTGAGGGCAGGGGTCATATTTCTGTTTTTCACTTTGTCTGTGTATCCCCAGCATCAGTATAATGCCATGCATCTAGTAAGTACTTAATGAAAGCTTATTAGATGGGATTAAAAGTAATGTTCATTTACAAAAACAGGGTTACAGAACCAACTAACAATAGATAAGAAAAGCTAGGCTTGTAAAGAAGCATCAGGAATGTTTCACCTATTGGAGCTGCAGCACACAACTGCTATTTTGAAGGGTAAGTGACAGGAGGAAGAGAGAAATCACATTCCAGCTTCATGGAAATCATGGGATAGCTAGAGATCTTTAAAGGAGTGAAAGGTGGAGCTTTTGGAGAGGCAGCATGACAGAGTGGAAAAAGCACTGCATTTGAAGTCAAAAGAGGCAAAGGCTCAAAATCCTTCTGTCTTAGTTGTATGAACTAAGATAAGTCACTGAGACTCAATTGTCTACTTTTCTAATCCATAAAATGAGGACATGAATATATATGTAGTGTCTGGCTCATACATTTGTGAGGAACATATGAAATAATGTATGTGAAATGCCTTCATCAGCCTTAAAGCCATACATACAAATAAACTATTAGAAGGGGAGATAAGGTGAAATCATGTGGATTAGATAAAGAGAGGTACATGATAACAAATAACTAAACAGTTCAATATCCAAAGGGTCTAAAATAGAGAGAGTACTTGTTTAATGGAATTCTAAAATGATGTCTAATAAAACTAAAAGATGAAGGAAAGAAAGATATTCATTCTTTTTATTTTTTTAATTTTTTTATTTTCAATTCCAAATTCTCTGTGTCCCTCTCCCCATCCATTGAGAAGGAAAGAAATATGACATCCATTATATATATATATGTATATATATGTGTCATGCAAAACATTTCCCAGATTAGCCATATTATGGGAAAAAAAGAAAAATGAAGAAAAAATATGCTTCACTCTGTCTCAGAGTCCCTCAGTTCTCACTCTGGAGGCAGGTAGTATTTTTCATCATCATTTGTGGAGTCCTGATTGGGAAAAAGACATAAAATACAGTAAAAAGTGAAAAGCCATAGAAACTTTAAACTCTGTGAAATGTAGAAGCCTAAATACGGTGACCCATTTAAAATCATAACTTAGATACAAAAGTACGTTTTTAGACACTGATTGAAAACTTAAGGTACTTAAGACCCATGAAAATCAAAACAAGAATTTAGTGACTGATGTGTGACTGGTACAAGATCCATAAACAAACATGTTTAGGCATAATATTGGCTTAACTTCTTGACATCCCAGACTGAGGATGACTAATATTTTGGCAGGCATCTATCATATTTCCCCAAATTCAGGTAACCCGAATTGATTCAACTACTACTTGCAATCAAACTTGAGCTCTTCCTTTTCTATAAAAATAACACCCCAAGATTATGGGGGAAATACAGGGTTCCCTAGGTGGAGGAATTCCAGACTGTACATCAGTCCTTTGGAATGATAAAGAATCATTGATTGTAGTATACCTAAGTATTTCACAGTTGACTATTGTTACAATATTGCTATTACTGTGTACAATGTTCCAGCTCCAGCTTTCTACGTATGGGTCCTTCTTTTTAAACATTTTTTTTTATCTTGTTTGGATACAGACCTAGTAGCCATATTGCTGGGTCAAACTGCATAAGTTTTATAGCCCTTTGGATACAGTTCCAAATAGTTCTCCAGAATGGTGGGACCAGTTAGTAACTTCACTAGTGTTAGTGTACCAATTTTTCCACATCCCCTCCAGCATTTCTCATTTTCCTTTTTTGTGTGTGTCATATTTGCCCATCTGATGTATACAATGTGGTACCTCAGAGTTGTTTTAACTTACATTTCTCTAACAATTAGTGATTTAGAACATTTTTATATGACTATTGATAGACTTCATTTCTTTTTCTAAAAACTGTCAGTTCATATCCTTTGACCATTTATAAGGCATTCATTCTTAACTTGTAGCAATAAAACTGGCAAAATGTTAGACTCTGCCCAAATGCTAAAGCTACATTATTGTGTTGTCCCAGTGAGTTAAAAAACAAAAACAAAAGACTAGTAGACAACCTAGCGGAATCACAATCTATGTCTTCAATCCTTGAACCTGGGTAGGACACCAGGACAAATCTGAGGACTCCACAGCTTCCTGGTCATTAGAGGGGACACTCTTTAAGGCACCACAAAAGCAAGAAGATAGATAACATATTCCTATGTGGTTAGTTTAATTTAGTTCAGGGATAGGAACAGAGTATCGTCTTCCCCAACTCAGGATTGTGAAGACAGAAAAAAAGGTTGTGGAACCTTAAGCTCAGATAGAAAAAGAAATCTCAGAACTTTAGGCTCGAAGGCCACATGACTTTGTCTTTTTTTTTGTTTTTGTTTTTGTTTTGTTTTTGTTTTGCTTTTTGGAGGGGAGAAAGCAGGGCAACTGGGGTTAAGTGACTTGCCCATGTTCACACAGCTAGTAAATGGTAAATTTCTGAGGCTGGATTTGAACTCAGGTCCTCCTGACTCCAGGACCAGTGCTCCATTCACTGCATCACCTAGCCGCCCCATGACTTTCACTTCCTGCAGTGGTTCTCAGCCTTCCTAATGCTGGGACCCTTCAATACAGTTCCTCATGTTGTGGTGACCCCCCCAACCATAAAATTATTTTCATTGCTATTTCATAACTGTAATTTTGTTTTCTGATAGTCTTAGATGACCCCTGTGAAAGGGTCTTTCCACCCCCAAAGGGGTTGCGATCAACAGGTTGAGAACCACTATAAAAATTTAAAATTTCTGGCAACTTAGAGAACGTGCAAACAAAAGCACAATAGGGGTAGGAAGTATGTCCAATTTCCTTCCTGTCTCTATGGACAATTTCAAATTACATAATTTTAAATGACTATAGACATGTTTTCATTCCACTTGTATTTAATTAGAGAAGATAAATCAACAGAATGTTATGAGGGAAGATAGGATACTGGAAAGACACATGGTGGGTGTGAGCCAACAACAGCATATTTACCAATGATGGCTCGCATATACACCATGTAAATTTCCTTCAAGTTTATGGAAAGGGAATAGCGTAAGTATTTATTGAGCACAACTATATACTAGATGCTATGCTAGGCACTTTACAAATAACAAAGGGAATAGCTACAACAGGTGAGATCACAGATTCATCTAAGTACAGAGGAAGTAGGTTTTCAAAGGACTCTGAAAAAAAATTACTGAAATTCAAGAAGTTGATTGACTACTTGAATGGAGTAGTATAGATTATATTTTTGAATTAGGTAAGAATCTGGAAGTGCTATAGCTATTTCTACCTTTAAGAGTCTAAGTTACACACATCACTGAAATGCAGAGACCCTACAATGCAATGTAATGTTTTTCTACTGCAGTGGTTTATAGGGCAAATTCTGCAGAAGTAAACTACACTCATTTTGAAGGCTGGCAAGTCACTGACTACTAATGACACTCCATTCCACAAAAGAACATGGCACATAGTTGCTTAGTAAGTGATCCTTCGGACATGCTTTCATTAATCAGGACTAGAGAAAATCATGCCAACAGCTACAAGAAACACTTAGGTTAGAAACAATGAAGAACTTATTTCTTCCTTAAGAACTCTGATTAAACTCTATCATAGGCTACTGGGAGAAATATAATTCCAGAAGGCTAGATTAGTTGACATTTTGAGTCCCTCCTCTTCCCTCTGTCAGCCTTATGATCTGAGAATTCTATCTGAAGGTCAAAAGATAGAAAAAAAAATGTCATCAGCTTTTTTTTTTTGCAAAGCCTCCAATGGACAACTAGGAATCCCCCATCCCATTTTTCTCTTTCAATTTTTCCATTCCTTCCAATAAAATAGGTCATAAATACTCTTACCTTCCAAAAGTTTCTAAATTCTTTTTTTTTTATTTTAACATCCTTCAAATAAATTATTATTCATTTAAGGTATGTATTCAATTAAGTCATATTATGTATGTAATTCATTTAAAGACTAATAGGTTTTCTTTCTAAGCAAATTGAAAATATCTTAGATCTACTACATATGGAAAGTCAAAAATTAAAAATGAGAAACAGGTTAAAAAAAGAAAAAGAAATTGGTGTTGTACAGTCTCATATAATAAGTGTATAAAACAAGAACAGATAGGTAAAACATGTATTTTTGACCAAATAAATAACCTTTCCTTATTACACAAATAACAGTCCCTCGAGATTGGGTAAAACCAGTCAGAAAATGTATTTTCCCCTGATGGCAAAACTCTAGGACTATAGGAAGAGCTTAAATATGACCTACTTTCTTCCCATTTTCCTATAATCTCTATGCAATACACTGAGTAGATTTTAAACTGATTCTTTTCTGTTGTTTTCTTTTATGTCATGAAACAAAATATATTCATGTGTCAAGTAAAATAAAAATTTAGCCTCTTTCTCTACTTATCTGTGGGAATATTTACATATCCTGAATGAAGAAAGTAAGGTCCTTGAGACCAGGAACTACATTCTTTTTGTTCCTCAGAGAAGACATAGAACAATGTCTTGCATATAATAGTTACTTATCTGGTTAGAGATGGTAGTTAAAGCCATGAGAGTAAATGGGAGAATGAACTATGGGGAAAAAAATAAAGGAAAGAGAAGAGGGATAAGGCCAGAATTTGGGGGACAGGAACATTGGAGTGTGCAGAACAGAATACAGCAAATGAAAAATAAGGAGGGGTTGGAAAATAACAGGAGGATTTCCTAATCATGTGACTAATAAGATGGAGGACTAGTTGTTTCCTCTGATCCTCATGATCTCTCAATGTCTCTAAAATCAGGATTATGTGTAAGCAATAAGGCAGTTTTAGCTGTCTCCTCAGTCTAGGGAACCTAAAACCCTAAGGAGATTTTTTTTTATTTAAAAAACGATAAACTAATAGTAAAGAAGGCAAATCCCTAACCTTCAATATTCTCACTCAGTACCATGAGCGAGAATTCTCACCAGCTACCAGGCTCTGGCTGGGCTACACAATCCATGGGCTTGCAACAGAACTGAAATCTCCCCACTGCTTCCCAGTGGCCCAGACAATTGAGATCGCAACACTCAGCTAGAAAACAGCAACAGAAAAATCTAGTGCAGGATGATAGAGTGCATAGATCCTCTAGGAACATTTGATAGAAGCAAAGGGCCAAGCATCCTGTGGGGACCATTGTCTACTTCCAGTAGTAACTTGGGACAGAGATTAAAGCTGGCAAAATGTGAATTTCTTGAGGGAGGAGACTGAACCAGCTTTAAAAATCTAGCCCCCAGGGACACCACCATGAAAGGAAGAATCAGAAAATGAACAATAAGGGAATATGAGGGGGAAAAAAGGTTGAAATTCAATGATCTTGAGCAGGAGCAGATAAATGAGCAAGTGATTATGATTTTCAGATCAAGTAAAAGTGTCCAGACTTCTGTGAATAAACATTGTAAGACAAAGGGAAATGAATCAACACCTAATGAGGCAGAAGACCCTATGGAATCCGAGGAGAGCACAGACTCATAGCAAGATGTTCCTAAGTGATTTAAAAGATAAGTAGGAATTGGGAAAGAAGAATTTATGACCTGCACAGCAGAAATAATTGGCAGAACAGAAAACCTTGAATCTACAGCTGGAAGGTTAATCAAATAAACAAAAGAGGAAGAGTAACTGATAGAGAATACAAATAAAGGAAAGGAAAATCTGGAAGAAAAGCAAAAAGGCTATAAAGGTAAAAGAAGACGTGATTTCCATACAATCAAAACTCATTAATCTCAAAGATAGGATGCATAGAGCTCATTTGAGGATTATGTCTCCCAGAATACCTGGACAAGTAAAAAAAAATCACAAAATAAGAAGTAATGCCATAAAACTTCCCAGAACTTCTGAACACAGAAAACAAAGTGCCAATTAATGAGAAGAACCCATTGATTTCCTCTGGAAACAATCAACCAAACAAAAAAATCTATGCTGCAAACTCCAAGACACAAAAGGGTTAAATTTTAAAGTTCCAAAGACAAAAAATAACAGAAAAAATGCCTTGAAATACGGAAGTAAGGAAATTCAGAAAACATCAGATTAGTCTGTATCTACCAGAAACTGCAGGATGGAAGGGAATGTGCTTTAAAGAGCAAAGAATTTCAAGAAGCAAACCAAGGTGATATACCCTCCAATTTTGAACCTAATTATTAATAGGAATATATGGGCATTAATTTTTTTAAAAAAGCATTCAAAGTATTCCTAGAAAGAAAATCAGACCTGAATAAACTATTTGCTTTACAAACACTACAAACAACAGAAATACAGAAAAAGGCAAATGAATGTAGCAAACGAGGACAACAAAGTAACAAGAAAAGACAATTAAGAGATTTGTTCCTAAAGGTACATAAAGAGAAAGGTAAAAGCATAATTCAAATAAAAAGGGTGATGGATAAATGAGTCTGAAATAGTATGGCCTCAATCCCATAACACCTCACTTATAGGTAAGTAAAATAAATGTTTTTGTGTGACTAAAATACAGGGGGACACAAAGGAGTTCTATGTAGACCCTAGTCAAGTCAAAGGTTAACAGTGGAGGGAAATTAATGTCTGTAATCCCAGAGAAGTAGAGGACCTATAAAACAGTGAACAAGGCAAAAGGAGGGACTGAAACAAATGGAAAAAAAGGGTAAAATTTGGTTTCAGTTGTGGAAGGGGGTAAAAATGATGAGTGCTTCCATGGAGGAAGAGAGATAATCTATAAAAAGAAATGAGGACATTCCAATAGGTGTAATCCACAGGGATTTGGTGTTCAGAGAGAGACAACTCAAACCTGTTCCAGGAGAAGAGGAACTAATAGACACACAGAAAAATGGGAAGGCATGTGTTCAAGGAAGAGACTGCATATGGAAAAAAGTGATTATGAGGGCAAAAGTTAAATGAACAGTTAGGAATATAGGAAAATTGCTACCATGAGGCAATATCCTCTCTTTTGCCTGCAGGAACTGGTATTTTTAAGAGCGAGACCCAAAACAAAAAGGGGTCAGATGACAAGTTCTACAAGATGACAAGATAAAAATAATTTAGAAGCATAAACCCAAAATAGGTGCCTTAGAATCTTTGATTCCAGGGGCAGAGCCAAAATGTCACAGTGAAAGCAGGACCTCATCTGGGGCCCTCTGTGAATTAGTAACCTCTAAAAAATGAATCTGAATGGATTTTAGAGTGACAGAATACATTGGGAGATGGAGTGTGGGAGATTCCCAGTCAAGGAAAGTTTGCATGTAGGACTGGGCAGGGAGAACACAAAGCATGCGGACTGCACCATCAGGGACCTGAGACCAGATCACAGTGGAGAGGGGAGGGAGGGTGAGCCCCAGTTTGACAGACCTCTCACCAGCAGACAGAGGATCAATCCAAGCTGGGTAAGAGAAAGTGCAGGGCCCACAGCAACGAGAGCAGCTTTTCCTGGGATTATCAGCCCACAGCCTGGATGTTTGAAAATTACCTACCTAAACTCCTAGGAGCCAAGATGGCAGAGTTAAACCCTAGCTACTCTAATCCCCCTGTCTGACCCTGAAAACCCAGAGATTACTGCCCTATCATAAAATCCTGAAATAGTGGAAGCAGTGGCAGTCTTGGGAGTCCTAGAAGAAGGATGTGGCTGAAACTGTGCTGAGACTTAAATGAAGGGAGTAAGGCATCCCAACAAACCCCATCTCAGCTGACCAGCAAGGGATCTCAAAAGACAGAGGGGTGGAGCCAGCAAACACATCAAAAGCCAGGCATGCCTTAGCAGAATCAAGAAAATCTGCAGACACCAGCCTGGCAGGCTGCCAGCTACTGAGCCTGAAAGCTGAAGTGGTCAGACTACCCCTCCCTTCCCCCATTCCTTACTCTTTGAGCCTCAGGGTAATTCAGTGGAAAACAGAAGAGTCCTGGCCTTGGCTTCAGTCTAGACACCCAGAGGCTACAGTACACAAAGTCAATAACCAGGCCCCTAGCTCCCAGCTTGAGAAGCCTGGATCAGACCCCTCTGTACACCAGAGGCAGAAATCCACTTTAAAAGAAAGGAAAGAGGCAATCATAATGGGCTGGAAGCAACCAAAGATGATTGAATCCTCTTATTGTGAATGAGAAGAGTAACTTTCAGCAGACACCATTGACTCTATATCCATACCTGGGAACACAGAAAGAAATGAACTGCTCTCAAACCCAAAAAGCATTCTTAGAAGAGTTCAAGAAAGATTTTAAAAGCCAAATTCGAGAGGCAGAAGATAAATTGACCAATTCTTTTAAAATTAAATTGACCAAAATGGAAAAAAAAAATCTCACTGAAGAAAACAAATCCTTAAAATGTAAAATTTGTGAATTGGGATGGAAGGTTCAAAATCTAACTGGAGAAAATATGTCCCTAACATGAAATCTGAAAATATGGAAAACAAGCTTCAAAAACTGAGGAAAATAATTCACTAAAAATTAGAATCAGTCAAGTCTAAGCGAATGACTCTATGATGCATCAAGAATCAGTCAAACAGAGGGGGCAGAGGCAAGATGGCGGCGTAGAAGCAGCAAGGGACCGCAGCTCCCACACCACCACCCTAAACACCCATAAAATTACGAGCCCAGACAAAATCTAGGACTCTCAGACTGACAAAAATACAGAAAACATATCTCTCACTGAAGGCAGCTTGGCAGCAGGGGCTCTGTGCAGCGGCCTGGAGTGGAGGCCGGCCCAGCCTGAAGTTGAGACCCCTACAAGGCCCCGGGGTGGTGGGAAGGAGCTGGGCTGAGCTGAGCCGAACTGCACCCTGCAGCCAGTCTGCAGAGGAGAGGATCTACAGCCTCCAGCACCTCCACATCTGCCAAGGTGTGAGGAATGGGGACGGGAGAGGGGCAGCTTACACTGGAGTAGAGACCAGCCCAGCCCAAAACCATAGCCGCGGCCAAGCCAGGCCCCAGGGCAGCCAGGACAAGCTGAGCCTCCTAAGCCGCAGCTTGAGTCTACTTCAGAGAAGATCTAAAAGCACCTACCTGAGGGGATATTTAAATACCACAAACCAGGGTCAGAGACGGTTAGTGAAAGTGAAACTTTGAAAATTAATTTG
>JAQQSW010000894.1:0-25710 GCA_028646575.1 Pseudocheirus occidentalis
GCTTTTGTTTCTCTTTTCTCATTGTTCACTCCATTGGCTATAACACCTATACAACCAGACTATTGTACAATGTGAAGGAGTTTGCAGATCCTATACATGATTGTATGACACCATGGAGGGGGTGGGAGGTGGGGAGGAAGGGAAGAAAAATCTGAAACTCAAGTGACTCTGGAACTGAATCTCGTAACCTAAAAATAAACAAACAAGCCAATAAAATTTTTAAAAAAATGAAATGAACCAAAAAAAAATGATGCTGAATGATTGATTCCCTTGTCCTAAGTGCTAGGGATAGAATCCCTTCTCTCAGCAAGCTTATAGTCTTTAGGGAGTTAATACAGTAAAGATGCTATAAAACCCAAGAATATATTACAAAATAATAGCTAGGATATGTACTGGGGTATACCCATAACAACAAACTTAAGAAATCAAATATTGTTTTACTCATGGCCAATAGTGTTTATAGTGTAAGACTCTGTTTGTACTGATTTCTTTTATCTTGCTTTGTTTGGTTCAGCATTGGGATTTCAGTAGTTTAGGGAGCTCTTCACCACTGCAGATTGTGACTCTAATTTACATTCTTAACTTACAGCCGTAGAGAATTGCCTGGGATATTTAAAGAGTAACTAACCTGTTGTCACACATCTAATGTGTATTAGAGGCAGGATATGAACTTTGATCCTTTTGACTCATATCAGTCCACTCCCTTGCATATCAGTTATTAAAAAAATAATATTATTTCACTGAACATTGCTGCTTAAAACTTCGTTTCTATACTTATTAATTCTCTATCTCTTTACCTCGCAAGGAGATTCCAGACATTGTACTTTTCTCAGATTCCCAACATCATCTTCACCTCTCTATCACAGATTACCTAGTTTACCGTTTTGCTGGATTCATGCCATCCGGTGGGAACTCCTTTAACTTCCTTGCTCTACTCCTTCTCAGTATCATAACTGTATCTCCTTTCCTTTCTGACTGTCTGAGAGGAAGAAATACCCTTATTCTGTCTTTCTGTTATTTTTTGTGGGGTATATGAACATCTTGTTTTCATCTGCTTATTCTGACATCTTAAATCAGTCTTGTCCATGCATTATTTATACAGTTTAGTTTATATCATTTATTCGTAATTGGAAATGTATCTGTTATGGTGTATATGTATATTTATATATGTCTTTGCTTAAAGTAATGTTTTCATTTCATCTATATAGCATGAAGCAGCAAAAGTTTTGCAAGATGCCATCAATGAATTTTCTGGAACACCTGAAGAACTGCGTGTTACTATTGCTAATGCAGACCTAGTTCTTGCCCAAGGAGAGGTTGAACGAGCCTTAAGCATGCTCCGAAATGTCACACCAGAGCAGCCTTATTTTGTTGAAACCAAAGAGAAAATGGCAGACATTTATCTAAAGCATAGAAAAGAGAAAAAATTATATGTCAGCTGTTACAGGTAAAAGTTCATTTCAATTTCAAATTTCGTTTTATTATCAGGTTACCACTAGAAATTAATTTCTTAAGTGTTTTTTTTTTTCCCTAAGGCAAAGTCCTCCACTGGTTAACTTTCCCATTCTCCCTAACCATGGCTATATTTTCCTTAACCCCAGTTTTCCTTTATTAATAAGGTTTATTTATGACAAAATCTTCCTGTGGCTAACCCTACTTTCCAAAATCTCACTACACTTCATTGCTAGACCCTGAGTATTTTCCTTGCAAATCATCACTGATTGGGACTTTTCTAATATGACACAGAACTTTTTTACAAGGATAATAATTCTGTGACCATTGCAATTCAAAATAGTATAGCAATACCTCAGTTATCTTAGATGTCAGATTCCAGTGCCTAAATAGCCATGAATATATAAGGAGGTAAAACAGCTTCCGGATACAGGCAGCAGTAAGATGTGCTAAATCCATTTGTCAACTAGAAGAATGGTGTGTTTTCATTGACTAGTGATAATTGTCAAAGCTAAACTCTTGAACACGAGACCTAAGAGGTATAAAAAAAAATTCTAGGAAAAGCTGAAAGGAGAGAAGAGAATAGAACAGAGTAGAAGAAACAGGAGAGAGCCGAACTGGCAACCAACATTATAGGTAGCAGTGGGCATTGCCAAGAGGCCAACCCCATAGAAAATAGAGGTCACATGCAAGAAATGGGGAAAAAAGCATTTCAAACTAGAAAAACATAACCATTTAGAGGGATTCAGGGAAAGATCACTTTAAAGCCAAAGCATCCCCCCCAACAGCTTTTAGAAGCTATTGCTCAAATGCAGTACAATATATTTTTTTTAATAATGAGAGTGCTGGGTTATCGATAAATGTTTAATATATTCCGTTTACTAAAGTAAAGAAATATGAAATCAGTTTTGGAAAAAATTCACTTGTCACTCCAAAATTTTAGTTCCCCTGGAAAACTCATTCATTGGGTCAAAACTAGAAAACAGCATTTTGGTTTGCATAATAATATAATAGAATATTGTCATATAAATCATATTATGATAATATTTCATATATTTGAAAGAGGGATTCCCTGGTCAGGGGATTTTTTAGCAGTCTGGTGAAGCCTATGCATGTTTTTAAGTTCATAAAGTATATAGGATTACAAAGGGAAAATATAGTTGTCAAAATAATTTTTACAAATTTATAACCCTAGGTTAAGAACCCTTACATAGATGATAAAGCTTCTAAATGTTGCTATCCATGGGCAATATTAACCTGTTGCTTGAAACTCCAGAACAGCAGTTGCAGGGAGATCTGTGATTATTCATAAGATCTGGATAACAATCCATTTGGAAAAAATTAAATGAATGAAAAATGCCTTTTGTTCAGAGTTTTGTTTGTAGCTAGATGAGGGAATATATATCAGTACACATATTTGATTGGTTAGTTGTTGTCCTTCATTCTCAAAGAGGACAAAAATGACATTACTATGCCAAAGTCAGATTTCAGTGTGTCACACTGATCAGACCAGTACAAACTCAGAATGCTCGACCACAGGTCGGGCACAAATAACCCGTGTGAACATTTGGTGTGGATTCTCTAAATTTGTGCATCCTGTGTTTCCTTTGAACTATTTCAGTTCTGCACAGCAACTTCTCTGATGTGCACATGCCATGCTGAGTAGTCCTGTGCCAGTGTCTCCCATGTCTGCACAATCAATTCCAGAGTTCTTGAGAGAAACCATGAGAATGTCCTTGTATCGCTTCTTCTCACCATCATATAAACGCTTGCCCTGTGTGAGTTCTCCATAAAACAGTCTTTCTGGCAAGTGTATGTTTTGCATTCGAACAGCGTGGCCAGCCCATCAGAGTTATGCTCTCTAAAGCAGAATTTGAATGCTTAGCAGTTTAGTTCAAGTAAGGACCTCAGTCTCTGGTACCTTATCCTGCTAGGATATGACAGGATATATTTGATAGAGTCATTACAGATGTACAGTGAGCTGGGCTCAGAATAGAGTCAGAAGAATAGAGCAGACTAGGTTGCATTTAGGAAAATGCTTAGTGCTTTTAATCATTCAAAGCTTTACCCTAACACAGCTTTTTTTTTAACCCTTATGTTCTCCCAGCCACAACTATGTTATTTCACATCTCAGAACATCATATTCTGTGAACCATCAACATTGCAGGTGACTGAGAGGGTAATGGGGACATGAATAGTAGTAACAAACAGGACACAGCTTATTTCTGGTGACAGTCTATGCTTAACCAGAAATTAAAGGGACTGGTAGGAAAAAGACATGTGAAATCATGTATCAAGAAGGGAGGGATAACAGACGGCCAGAGTAGTCCTCTTACATCTAAGAAATGTAAAAAGACTTAGGAAGAATCTTTCAGTGTATTAGGTGGGTCCTCTGTGGAAGACCTATTGGAAAACTAGGACAAGAATACAAAGTATGAGAATGCATGAATCTACTAAAGTACTGTCATAATAGAGAAAATCTTCAGTTAACTGGATCCAGCTGACTAGAATCCTGATGTAGAATTGCTTTGGTTATTCCTTTTCAGGAAAAAGAAGCAAATGATGGCAAAATGCTTAAATATAAGGACTATAGTTCTTAAAAAGCAATATTGAGAGATTTTTATCATAACAGTACAGATTCAAATTAATCTCAGCTGTACTCTACAGTAAAACCTCAGCTTTGCTTGGAAGCCAGCCATCTGGAATTGTCACAAAACCTAGAAGTAGGCCCTAGAAGAAAACAAAACAACCTTTAGTGTCAAAATAGGAATCCCAAAGAACCACCCAAACAATGAAAACTGCAAAATAATGTTGAAGAATCAGAGTATACCCACAACACTCAAAAACAGTTCATTGGCCAAAGAGAAAGAAACATACAGATTGGCTTTGTATTGTCCATAACAAATGGAAACTGAGAATTCCAGTAAAAACACCATGGGACTTAAGAGAAAAGAAAAGGGAATAGGTTGTAAGAGATTAGAAGCACAGAAGGTTATGGCATCAGTGAACAGCAGACACTCCTGATATCAAAGAAAAAAAGAGCTCACAACAAAAAATATAGTAGATAAAATACCTCTGCATGGGAAAAGAAGTATTCTGTTATCTTATCCAACCTCTCTATCCTTTATGGAGCAGGAAGGGCAAAGAAAACCATTCATTTGTACCTTAATATTTAATCAACAAGCATTTATTAAGTACCTACTATTTGCAAACAAAGCACAGTGGATAAAGACCTAAATTTGAAGCCAGTAAGACCTGAGTTCAAGTTTCTTCTCTTGACAAATACTGAGTAAGTATATGACAATGGTAAAGTCATTTAAGTCTCCCAGTATTCCACATGACTCTACAAGATTTAAGAGTTGCGTAGAAGGTTCTGACCTGCATTAATAGAGGACTGTTTCTCACATAGGAGTTAGCTATATATCCCTTAAATCAGAAGTCCAATCCCTAACCCTATCCTTACGTGCCAGGCACTGCACTAGGTATTGGGGATACAGATGAAGAATGAAACAGTACCTTCCCTCAAGGATTAACATTCTGTCACATGAGACATCATGTACATGTGTAGGTATCTATAGCATAAATATAAAAATAGAGCACTAAAATTAGGGATTTAAGAAAACTTTCATGTAAAAGGTAGTATTTTGAATTGCATCTTGAAAGATTTCTTTGGGGCAAAGATGAAGAGGGCCTTTATTTCAGGCATGGGAGACAACCAGTACTTAGGGAGATGGCACACTGCATGTGAAGAACAAAGAGAATGCCAATTTGGCTGAGCCATACGGTGTGAGATGGGACTTTATATATAATTAAAGAGATAGGTTGGGACAAAGTAGTGAGTAACTTTAAAATATAAACAGAATACTTAGTAGTAGCCAATATTTATTTAATGCTTTAAAGTTTATAAAGCGCTTAACATTATCTCATTTGTTCTGCATAAAAATCCTTGTAGTATCCAAAGAGGAGATTAGAAGATTGAGACTCAGAGAGGCTGTGAGTAGTTTTCCATGGTAAACATCAGAGTCGTCGTTCACACCCACTTCTGTATGCCAAGCGGTGTATAGTTTAGCAGTATAGAGGATGCATTCACTGTATTATGTACAGAAAGTTATTATCTCATAGTCTACATAAATGTTTATAGATCAGTACTCTATTGGCTTTCCTTATAAAAAGATTCATTAAGGCAGCTGTTTAAATTCTTTGAAGATTCTGACAGATAATACCATTGAATATTGTTGCAACTTGTACACAGCTAAATTAAAGCACTCAGATCAAATTTTAAATGAGTGGTTTTCACTGAAGATCCAAGAGTATCCCTGTCACTCAATATTAATTAAAAAGATAAAAGATTTTTATAAGCAAATTCAGGTGAATTATATTTGTGTATTTATAGGCTAGAAGCCTAAGCCTTTTTTGGAATGTTGGTGGGGATGAGAGTTCTTTTCAAGTATTTGAGGGGCTGTCATGTAGAAGCAAGATTAAGAGAAAGATCATAGGATTTAAAACTGTAGGGGACTGCCTGAGTCAACAAACACTTGGTCTTCTTATCAGCCACAGAGAAATGATAGCTGTGAACAATACTGGTTTAGAATATAAACACATTTACAAATTGATGCAGAGGAGGATAGTTGAAGATTGAGTGGTATTACTTTATAAAATGTCTAGAAGAAATGGAGAGGAAAACAAGTTTGCAGAAAGGTTAGCAGGCAACTGACATGTCAGATTGTCCAAGGAAGAATCATTCAACAAGCCTTATTAAATACCTGCTATGTATCAGGCACTGCGTGCTAAACAGTAAAGATACAAATAAAAAGAATAAGACAGTCCTCATTTCCAAGGAGCTCATAGTCTAACCATGGAAATGGAAGGAAGACAGTAAATAGAAGGAAAATGGAAAAAAAATTGATGAGAGTTCTATAAAAAAATTTTTCCCACAGGGAAAATTTGGCAGGAGAGCTGTTCCAGTTCCCAGAGGTGTTCTTGCAGAAATTAAAGGGGCATACGCACATGTACACACACACACACACACACACACACAAACACACACAAACACAAACACAGATAGACTACCTGGATGCAACCATATGCCTACATGATGGAGTGACATACTCGACATGACACAATTTTGAAAATATAGAGGGGTCAGTTCTCAGGATATGGAAAGATGTTTTAAAAAAAAAACTAGGGGGACGGCTAGGTGGTGCAGTGAATAGAGCACCGGCCCTGTAGTCAGGAGTCCCTGAGTTCAAATCCAGCCTCAGACACTTAACACACAAAAAACAAAAACCTAGCTGTGTGACCTTGGGCAAGTCACTTAACCCCGATTGCCCTCCAAAAACCAAAAAAAAAAAAACTAGAACTGGAAAAAATCATGGGTGTTAGTTAATACAGGCAGAAAAAAGATGATTTTTTAAAAAACAGCTGAAATGGCATCTTTTAAATTTTTTGTTTTGAATTCTCAGTGCTCAGTTCAGTGGCTCACACATAGGAACTGCATAATTGCTTCCTGAATGAATCAATTAATCAATTTAGTCTAATTCTCTCATTTTACAGACAGGGAGACTGAGACCCAGAGAATGGAAGTAACTTGGCCATATACCATGATATAAAACCTGACTCCAAATCCAGAGTTCTTTTTACTATGCTTAATCTTAAGAAAATTTCACAAAGATCTGACTTCTATTGTGTGGGAGATGGGAGGGAAGCTGAAGGAGACCAGTATGAGGAGTTTCAGAGAAAACTGGATTCATTAAATTTTATTTCCCTGACATATGCATGTTAAAATAAAGATGACTATGCAAATGTTCCTGGTAGCCTTCTGGAAAACTCTAGGATGACTAAGGCCAAAGACCTAACCCTACCTAGACTGTCACTTCCTATTTCTTCTTATGCCTTCCACCAATTCATATGGAATCACTATGCCTAAAACTTACCTCCTCAAGAGCCTCTTCCCTGATTAACTTCACCTTTGGGAGATGGACTAAACTCTCTTTGTGGAGTTTAGTCATAAAATACAGGAGAGATATGAATCATATTTAGCAGGGCTGGATGGACCAAGAAAGGGACTTTTACTTATGGGGGAGAATGTTTGTATGCAAAGAGAAATGGCCAGTAGATGGGGAGAGATTGAAGATAAGTGAGAGTGAAGATAATAAAGGGGATAATCTACTAGAGGAGATGGGATGAAATGGGAACACTTGTATGTGTAGAAAGGTTAGGCTTGGCAAGGAGATGATCCATTTATTCATGTCAGATCTAGAGGCAGATAATGGCAAAAGGGCTCTGAGATGTGTGAAATGAGGAGAAGAAAGGAGGGAACTCATAGCAAATGGCCTCACTTTTTTCAGTGAAATATGAGGCAAGGTTGAGAGGGGGTAAGAGAAGCCATGGGAGTTTTCAGGAGAGGGTAAAAAGATTTGAAAGAGCCACTGTAGTGAGAGGGTTAGTGAGCTAATTGGGGAAGTAGAAAAGGATTAGCTTACTACAGTGAGGGACCAGTATAAGATATGTAACACAAATCTGTATTGGATTCAGTCAGGATGGTTGTATAATTTTCACTTTATTCAGCATATAAGTAAAGGCAATGGATAATGGCAGTAACCTAGGACTGAGACTTGGCAGGACACAGTTGGCAATAAGATAAGAGGCAAGCAACTCAAGAGAAGCAATCATTGTGTAGAGTTGAATTGGTTTACCAGGCATTCAGAATGGGGAAAGGAGAAAAGTGTTACTGGTACAGAGGTTATGACTTTGAAGAAAACTGTAGGTTACAGTGTAGACAAAAGGCAGGTATTAGAAAGCAGAGGGAGTGGCAGAAAGTCAATAGAATGTCATCAAATAAAATGCTTTCAGAGTTCATGAATATGGATATGATGTATTTATTGGTAATGGCAAGATCAAGATCAGCAGCAACAACAATACTAACTAGCACTCATACTGCAGCTAATGTGTCAGGCACCTGCCAAGCACTTTACAAATATCGTCGCTTGATTGTTACAATTCTGTTAAGTAGGTGCTATTATTATCCATATTTTACAGTAGGAAACTGAGGCAAACTGAGATAAAGTGACTTGCCCCTGGGAACACAACTAATAAATGTCCAAAGCTAGATTTTAACTCAAGTCTTCTCAATTCCATGCTCCGCAGCACTCTGTCTATGCATTGTGCCACCTAGCTGCCTCCATGACCATTGGTGTTGTGTGGTTAAGGTGAGATAGAGGAGTAAGTCCTGGGAAAGGATTAAGTTGAGGAAATAGGAAGTTTGGGTACTTGAGGGAATAACATTTTGTATATTGAAGTTCCCTAGTTTGAGGGTGGGAGTTGGAGAGGAGAAAAAGATTATGAGTCAGGTAATTAACTCATTGAGGAAAGGAGGAACTGTCCAGATATCTATTGACAAACAGCTACCAGGGTTTTGGTTAGTTGATAGGTGTGCATTGCATGAATCTCAAAGGACAGAACATATTTGGAGGAGAACCTGGAAGTGGCAGTGGGAAACAAGTATTCCAACTCCTCACCTTGCCCAGTGAGTTGGGAGGAATTAGTGAAAGTACAGCCATTGCTGGAAATGGTGACCAAAGATCCTGTGTCATCAGGACAGAGTCAGGTCTCAGAGGCATCAGGAAGAGAGAAGGAGTGGTAAAGGATTTAAGATGGAAGTAAATGTGTTGCCTTATGAAGAAGGCATTCCAGATAGCATAGTGATAGCTTTTGGTTGGAGTTGAAGGGAGTTGAGGGAAATGGGAATAAGGACTTGGGCAGTGCAGGATAGGTAATGGGTTTTAGTTGATGTCGTAAGGTGGTTCAGAATCACTGGAATGGGGAACGTGTGATTAGGGGGGGAGTTTGTTCATCTCTAAGTGGAAAATTTAGAGATTTTCAAAGTCAATCATATTTTAAAACTAAGTGTGAAATCCTTTAAAAGCCTTGGGCAGTTCTGTCAAGTTCAGGTAAAGGAGAAAGAACTTGGAGCAAAAGTTAGGTAACTTGAATGCAGTTTGCTTATACTGCATGCTGTCTCCATTATTCTCTGTGCTTCTTGGAAGCAAAGATTGTCTTTTGCCTTTCTTTCTATGCCCAGCACTTAGCATATTGCCTGGTATGTAGCAGGTGCTCAATAAATGTTTTTTGACTGACAATCAACTGGCAAATATTTAGTAAGCACTAGAACTTGTAAACTTTGAAATAAACTGTCCCCAAAGCATCATAACCTAAATTCTTAACACAGATCAATATGTTATCTACATAAATGTGAAAAAATTGCAAATGTGAAAGAATATTAGACGTTAGTGTCATTTGCAGCTGTTTCTGTTAGCAATGCAGAAACAATATTTTGAATGCTCTTGACCCCTCAAAAGGTATCAGTAGTAGTGAAAGAAAAAAAATTTGAGTGAGAGGAAACCACTGGGAAGGCTACTTCCATTCTTAATTCACTGACTAATTTTGCACAAAGTTAGACATCTTATTCCATTGAGGAGGTTCTATTCTTTGCATATCTTCACAAAATATGAATGACCAAAAATGAGAAAGATAACCAAATTTTTTTTCCCAAGAAAACAAATTCTGAGATCTTTGCATTTATACATTACTGTATACTATCTATATGAAATGGACATGAATGTATTCAGTATTCAAAATGACCCTAAGTCATTAAGAAAAATTATGTTGTATTTTCTCTTTTTTAGGAAGCCATGAATACATGCATATGTGTGTGTGTTTGATGCATTTTAGAAAGGTTTCAATCAAAAGAATGAAAAAGATTTATAATACTAAATCTTTAGGTATCCAGAAATTTGATTTTTCCAGAATGAAACATTTTTGTGTGATTCTGGATAAGGGAAGTTTTACTGACTTCTGAAGGTACTCTCAGATGTGACTGAGGAGAATAGATAACAGATAGTATTTATATGGAGCTTTAAAGTTTGAAAGTTACTTTACAAATATTTCTTTTTAATCTCAAAACAACATTGGGAAGGTAAATATTTCCATTTTATAGATGAGGAAACTGAGGTAAGGGTTAAGTGACAGGGTTACACAGTAAATATTTGAGACTAGATTTGAATTCAGGTCTTCTTGACTGCAGGTGAAATATTCTATCCACTGTACTATCTAGATACTGCAATAATCTGCATCATCAAAGGAAGAGTATTTACCTGACTTAGTTGCTAAAAACAAAAAACTAGCCTTATATGCTTTAGAAAAGTTTCTAAATATAATAAGGCTTGAAACAAAGCAATTAATAGTTAATACTCATTTAATCAGAAAATTTATATACATTGCTCAATTCACTGAGCTGGAATCAAGATTTTACTGGTATACTTCAAGTATTTTCCCTATTTAAGAAAAGATATTTGATGTTATAGTTTATGATAAAATCTGACCATAGTCTTTTTTAGATTTTATACTATAAAAATAGTTCACTGTAAACATATAGTAAGTACGTTAATACTACTAGTTTATCAAAATCATATACCTATGACTTGAAGAACAAGTAAGTTTTAAGATTAGACAGATACTTGCACATACATATTAAAAATAATTTAATAAGTAAAATTTGTCTTCCAGAGACCTCGTAGAAAAGTTGCCCAATCCTCATACTTTTCTTCTCCTTGGTGATGCATACATGAACATACAAGAGGTAAGAGCTTGCAGTGCTTGTGACTCTGATTATTCTTATGGAATAGCACAAGATAGTTAAGATAAAGTAGTAAGACCTTCAAGACAGGCTAATTTGTTAATCATTACTGTTAATTATTGAGATGTTATACTATAAAAATGAAATTGATCCTTATTTTCACAGACAAGATGTGACTTGTTCCTAATGTTGGGAAGTCATTACTGAATCAGATGCCTGTGTAGAAGTAACCTCCCCTTGTTAAAGCTTAGATCAAAATTAGTGCAAAGGTAGAAGAAAGAATAAAAATGAGGAAAAGACGTCATAACATTTTACAGTCTCTGTGTATCTATTTTAAACCATGAACAAGTTTAAATAAAGCTTAGCAAGAGATCCAACCAACTAAGCAAATTATATTTAAGGATGAAAATGAAAGACAACAAATAGAAGAAAAAATGGAAAAAAATTGTAGTTGTTTTTGTAACAAACTTTTTAAGCAGTCAAAAACAGTTGAGCCACCACACTTGGATTCTAATTAATAGTTCCAGATGTATTTTCAGAGGATGTAGAAATGGTACTAAAGAGATTAAAGATTTGAAAAGCAGTTAGACTAGACCAAGTGTCTATAGATGGTATTAAGAGATCAATTCACAAGGTATATTAAAAGAAGAAGCTACCAAAAGGGTGAAGAAGAAAACAATACCTCATATTTTGTTAACTTCATTCATTCAACAAGCATTTATTTAGTGCCTACCATGTGCCAGATATAGGAGATAAAAAGACAAAAGATTCACGATCTCTGTCCTCAAGAAGCTTAAGTACTTTCATTGAGACCATATGCATATATATAGAAATATACACAAAATATAAATAAAATAAATATAAGGTATTTTGGGGACTAAGGCACTAGCAACTATGTAGAGAATATGGAAAAGCTTCCTGTAAAAACAAAAAGGTGGTGCTAATACCCACCACTGCTTCCCCCCAAAACAAAAGAACATCATCTAACAGCCTACTGTCCATATAAAATATATTTATTGAAATCATCTACACACAGACGGAGGACATGTTCAGTAAGACTTTCCCAACCAGTAATCTGTACCTTTTTATAGTGACCAAACCCTTTTTTTATGTTATCTCATTTGATCTTCACACTAACCCTGTAATTCAGGTGCCATTATCATTCCTAATTGATAGTTGACAAAACTGAGGCTAAAAAATATCAAGCTGCCTGTCCAGGGACACATAACTAGGTGGTATCACAGGTAGGATTTGAAGGTCTTCCTGACTTCAAATCCAGCACTGTGCACCATACCACTTAATTGCATAATAATTCTAGTATTATTACATGGCCTCGTGTTCTGTTACACTATAATCTCTAAAGAGTAAAAATGAATATCACTCTGATGTATGTAAGCTAGCTAAAACACATTAGCAAAAAATTAGCTATGATAAAGAGCTGAAGTAAAACATGTCACAGGAGACTTATAATTGAACAAGATGAATATTCACAAGATGAATGTCATGTGACAGGAGCTAGCACTAACCAGTGAACAGTCTGTGTGTTTAGGTGGTATCATCATATGGGAGAAAGCAGAGAATAAGGCCTCCAGGAGGTAAAATGGACTCCATCATGAATTTATGTAAGGGAATGAATTTCACTTATACAGAATGTGCAGGCATGGGCGTTTGTGCTCAATATCATTCAAGGAACAGCTCTACGTTAATGAGAATGATATAGGAATTTTGACATTACAATGTCAAATAATTTTCAAAGTTAAATTGTAGTACCAGAAATAGATGACCAGTGCTTATTTGAGAGCCAGTTGTGAGGAATTTTTTTTTATTTAAAATGGAAAAGATTACCAAAAGCATAATAAATAGCCCTTTTGATTAGGCATAGTAGCAAGGCAGTCAGCTTTACATGGATAGTGTCCTTCATTATTAAGTTTCAAGTTCTGCTTTGTAATTGATAAGAGAGAATATACCCTGTTCATTGCCACCCTGCCTTTGGAGGAAACAGATCATTTCAAATGAGTGGTGGTTGTGCTAATGTGTAACACTCCAGTAACCCTGATGATGGTGACAGATCCTTTTTAACTCGTGAATGTTGGCCAGTCAGACAAATACATCTTCTCAGTGTTGCTACACATGTAACTAGCTTTATAAAGTAGCCCAAATTAATAGGCTAATGAGGGAAGTGTGAGACTTTGTTAATTTGCCTGGTCTAGTTAGTTACTCTTATTTCTTCTTATTTCTGACTACTCTAGCCCGAAGAAGCCATAGAAGCATATGAGCAAGCTCTCAAGCAGAACCCAAAAGATGGCACTCTGGCAAGTAAGATTGGGAAAGCCCTGGTCAAGACTCATAACTATTCCAAGGTACTTACATATTATATAGTAGGGAATAAAGCCACAGGACTAAATTTCCCAAGCCCTATGCCATGGAGTAAACCTTCAAAAAGTAATACACACACACACCAGATGTTTGCAAAACTCTGAATTTGTATTCATTTTTTAAGGCATAGGTTTGGTCATGTAATTTCTCTGCTCAGAAATCTTAAATGGCTCCCTGCTGCCCTCTAAATAATGTTCAAACTTCTTTACCTTGCATTAAAATCCCTCCGTGATCTAGCATCTACTTATTCTTTTCTGGCAACCTTATTTGTAATCTATGACAACTGGACTATGTTCTGCTACCTACCTCTGCTTATGCCCTGTGCCTTCCCATCTTTGTTCATTCTCTTTCACGCTCCTAAAATATCTTTTCTCATATTCTTCCCCTGCCAAATTCCTCTCCATCCTCTAATTGAGCTTCTTAAGAGCAAGGACTAACTTTGCTCTCTTTTTCAGTCCCCAGTGTTGATAGCATATATTAAGTAAGTACTTAGCACATAGTAATGCTTATTGACTGATTAAAGTTCAAAACAAAAACCACTTCCTCTGGAAAGGCTTATCAGACCCATCTCTTGTCTTCATAATATTTTCCCCCTCAGACCTTCCCTTTCAAAGGGTTTTATAATATGCTTACCATCACATATTAGAATTACCTCTGTATCTTATCCCAACTTAGATGGTAAGATTTCTAGCATTAGTAACTAGGTCTTAATTAAGCTGTGTTTTCCCCAATGTTTGGGACAGTACTGTGTGTACACAACAGGTGCCTAATATATATTTGTTGAATTGTTGCCTTTCTTTGCATTTCTAGCATTTAACACAGGGCCTGACACAGAGTAATTGCTTAATAAATGCTTCTTGATGAACTGACTGACCAACGTCAAAAGCTTTGTTATTATATTTTTTTCAGGACTTTTTGAACACATAGAAATTTTTCAATTTTGTATAGTAGAGTTTTGCTCCTAAAGTACTAAGTAAACTAAGACCTACACCACCATTTTTAAAGTTACATTGCAGTTGCTATTCACGTATGATAAAGTATGAATGTTCCAAATCCTCCTACTTCCTTTTGAAATCCACTGTAAATAAACACTTTGATTTGATTTTGATTATGTATTTACACTGCCTATCTACTCTTTCCAGATTTCTTAAAGGCTCTCACATTTATCAGATGATTATATATTTGTAATTCAACATCTATCATTTTAGCACAGTGAGGTTAATGGGTCTGTGAAGTTGAACTGATTAAGTTAAGTCTTATTTGGATTTTGTTTTCAGTAAATGAATTAATTGCTCATAAGAAAGAATGTTAAGGCTGATGAGATAGCCTGTAGTACATAGTAATCCCTGCTACTAAATAGGTGGAAGTAAGTGTATCTCTTGAGTTCAGGAGTTCTGAGTTGCAGTGGGTATCTGGATTGAATCTGGCACAAATATGGTCAACCCCTAGCAACAGTGGACAGTATGTTGCCTTGGAAGGGACAAAATGACCCAGGTTGGAAAAATAGAGCAAGTTAAAGTTTCCATCCTAAACAGTTTTGGGATTGAGCCCATGGGTAGCTGCTGCACCTTTAGCTTAGGTAATAGACCTAATCTCAAAAAAAAATGTCAACTTGGTGTCATGTATTATATTTGAAGTTTTAAACCCTTTTTCTGTAGGCATAATTCACAAAATTTAAGCTATTTCAGGAAATGTATGTATGAACAAATCTCTTGTTAGTTGTGTCTATTCGTTATTTGTAATGTATTTATTGTTTGTGGTACATTGAAAATAACTATTGTTGAATGCTTTTTAAATTGCCTTTCTCCCTTAAAAAGAATTTTGTGTTTAGGCAGTCACTTACTATGAAGCTGCACTGAAAAGTGGTCAACAGAATTTTCTTTCTTTTGATCTGGCTGAACTTTTATTAAAGCTGAAACGTTACAAAAAAGCAGAGAAAGTTCTTCAAAATGCTTTAGCCCATGAACCTGGTATGAACTTCTTATTAATTTAAAATAACATGCAATAGTTGTCTAATTCATATTTTTAATTTTTGCTTAAACATAAATCTTAGTACTCTTCATGTTTACTGTTCTTTATCTAATATTCAAATACATTACTCTTTACTAAAACATCATATTTGAAAATCTAAAATTCATGGGAAGATAAATATTTACATTATAAGACTATTTGTTGCTCTCTAAAAGGCTTCTTTCTTGTAAATGGCTAGCACTTTAAGTGCATTTAAAATAAAATTCTGTTTGTAAGACTTAAATTTATACTTTTCAAGAATATATCTGTTACCTTCAGTACAATTTTATACAGAATATATAGGTTTGTCAGAATTTTGAAGTGATAGTAAAGGTTTGAAATGTTAGGTTAATTTGCATTTAAATATTTTTGTCTCATTTGTTTTTAAGCATTTTACTGTTAAATGCTAGAATAATTTTGAATTGGGTAATAGTGAGAAGCAATGTTTGGTTACTATAGTATAGATAGCTTTTGTATAAGTAATATTCAAGCCAGAGGGTTTTTTTTCTACTTTCGGTCTTATCAGTTAGTAGTTGTAGAAATCATAAATTAGACTGTTATTCTTTACTTAAAGTGTGTCTTTTATTTCTCATGGGTAACATTTTGGACTTTTTATTTGTTTTTTTAGTTAAACAGTAATCAAATCTTTTTTATGAATGATTGAAAAATAATTTATTAAACATTTTTGATGTGCTAAGCCTTGGAGATACAAATGGGAAAGTAAAACCATCACTGGCCTTAAAGAGTTCACACTCAGATTGAGGAAATGGCACATAAAAGAGTCTAGCACCATAGATGATAGAAAAGCACAGCAATCCTTAACATGCATCAGATCAAGCAGTAAGTCTTGGCAGGATCCTGTGAAAGCATGGTTGATAAGGACTAGAAGTTCTCCATCTTACCAGTAGAACTATATTTAGTGATTCTTTGCACATACAAAAGGTATGAGTAGTTATTTGAGATTCGTGGGGCCTGTCCAATACAGGGAGTGGGACCTGAAGGTGAGTTGAAAGAAATTCTGGTTTTTCTTCTACAGTGGTAGGGATGAGAGGAAGTAGGAAAGGGGATTGGTTAGTGTTCAGCTAGGAGTGCTTATTGGTAGGAATACATTGGCAAGAAGGTTAAGAGACAGTACTCTACAGCATTTGTTCCAGTGGGGGCAAGTGAACACATTGAAAAGGAGGAAAAGATGAAGAAAGATTATATGTAAATTAAAGTTTTTTCATTTGTATTTATATACTTTGTTCTTTTTTCAATTAAAATTTATGTTTATTTTTAGTTTACACCATTCATTTCCACAAGATTTTGTGTTTACAAATTTTCTCCCTGTCTTTCCCCTACCCACCACCCCAAAACAGCGGTCCCACTGTATACCCCCTTCCCCAATCTGCTCTCTCCTATATTTTCCCCCATTCCCCCTCCAATTTTCCAGTAGGGCAAGATAGATCTCCATACCCCAGTGCCTGTGTATCTTATTTTCCAGTTGCATGTAAATAATAAGAATAATAATGTATTTTTTTAAACATTTGATTTTACAACTTTGAATTCAAGGTCTTTTCCTTCCTCCCCCATCACCCACCCTTACTGGAAAGGGCAAGATACCCAATTTAGTGTGTATGTCATTCCTTCCCTAAGCCAAATTCAGTAAGAGTAAGGTTGACCCATTCCCTTTTGCCTTCCTGTTCTTCCCCTCCATTGTAACAGTTTTCCCTTGTCTCTTTTACATGAGATAATTTACCGTATTTTGTCTCTCCCTATGTCCTCGTTCTGTTCCACTCTCACCTCTTAATTTTACTTTTTAAATATCATCCCTTCCTATTCAATTGATCCTGTGTCCTCTACGTATACCTATACATATATATATACACACACACTCACATATGTATTCATATGCACATATACTGACATACATACACATTTATATTCCCTTCAACTATCCTCATACTGAGAAAAGTTCCATAAGTTACAATTATCATTTTTCCATGTAGGCATGTAAATAGTTCTACTTTGATAAGTTCCTTATGATTTCTTTTCCCTGTTTATCTTCTCATACTTCTCTTGCTTCTTGTATTTGAATGTCAGATTTTCTATTCAACTCTGGTTTTTTCATCAAGAATGCTTGAAAGTCTTCTATTTCATTGAGTGACTATATTTTCCCCTGAAACATTATACTCAGTTTCGCTGGATAGGTGATTCTTGGTTTTAATCTTAACTCCTTTGACCTCCAGAATATCATATTCCAAGCCTTTAGATCTCTTAATGTAGAAGCTGCTAGATCTTGTGTTATCCTGATTGTGTTTCCACAGTATTCAAATTGCTTCTTCTTGGCTGCTTGTAATATTTTCTTCTTGATCTGGGAACTTCGGAACCTGGCTATAATATTTCTAGAAGTTTTCTTTTGGGGATTTTTTTCTTTTCTTTTTTTTAAGCCATCAGTCAAAATTTATTTTAAAAAAGAAAAAAGGTCATCAGATTTGGCAACTAAGAAATCATTGGTGACCTTTGAGAAATGCATTCGTTTTTGTTTAGTTTTGTTTTTTAATTATTTTATTTTCTTGTTTACATCATTCATTTCCACCAGATTTTGAGTTACATAATTTTCTTCCCGTTTTTGGGATCTTTTTCAAGAGGTGATTGGTGAATTCTTTCAAGTTCTATTTTGCCTACTGGTTCTAAAATATCAGGGCAATTTTCCTTGAGAATTTCTTGAAGGATGTTTTCTAGTTTCTTTTTTTGATCATAACTTTCAGGTAGTCCAATAATTTTCAGATTATCTTTCCTGGATCTATTTTCCAGGCCAGTGGTTTTTCCAGTGAGATATTTCACATTGCCTTCTATTTTTTTCATTTGTTTGGATCTGTTTAATGTATCTTGATTTTTCATAAAGTCATTAGCTTCCATTTGCTCCAGTCTAATTCTGAAGGAATTATTCTCCTCAGTGAGCTTTTGAAATTCTTTTTCCATCTGGAAGATTTGGCTTTTTAAGGCATTCTTGTCCTCGTTTGGCTTTTTGGGCCTCTTTGGCCATTTGAGTTAAATTTTTTTAAGGTGCGATTTTCTTCAGTCAGGTCATTGACTCTCTTGCATCATTCTCGGTTCTCTTCCCAATTTTTCCTCCACTTCTCTTACTTGATTTTCAAAATCCTTGAGCTCCTCCCTGACCTGTAACCAATTCATATTTTTCTTGGAATCTTTTGGTGTAGGAGTTCTGACTTCATTGTCTTCCTCCTGTTCCATGCTTTGATCTTTTTAGTTTCCAAAAAAGAAACCTGAAGTTGGATTGCTGTGGTTGATTTGCTTCCTTTGCTTGTTGCGTTGCCACTCAATTACTTGACTTTTGAGCTCTTTGCCACAGTAGAACTCTGTTTCTAGAGGGGAGAGCTTTGTCCCAAATCACTGGAGTTTTTGCAGCTGCTGGAGTTATTAAAAAAGGTGCTGTCTCTGCAGACCCCCACAAACTCTTTCTCACTGGCCACACACCTCAGTACCACCACCCAAGATCACAATCCAGATCCAGGCAGGTTAAAACAAGAGCAGTTACCCTCTGAATGTTCGCTTGGCCTCCCTAATATCTGTAGGTGAGGAGCTCTGAACAAGCCATGTGGAGGTCACTCCAGGGCCGCCAACATCTCTGCCACTTCTAGCTCCTGGGGCAGGAGCCAGACCTGTTTCTCCATCCCCGTTCTTCCCCTCCCCCAGTTCCCACAGATTTCTAGACTGACCTCTCATGTTTTCTTTGGCATTTATGGGTTGATAATTCTGGAAACCACCACTGGCCTCTGGTGATCCACTCTCCAGAAGGCTGCTGTAACTGATGGTTGGGGCTACCTTGGGGCTAAAACCACAGGCTTATGTGGGGCTGGGTGCAGCTCCCAGCACACTGCAATGGACCCTTCCTGCCAGGCTGCCTTCAGCCAGAGATTTGTTTCTCTCTGTCACTTTGTGGGTTCTGTAGCTCTGAAATTTGTTTAGAGTCCTATTTTATAGATATTTGAGGTGGTTATGTGGGGAGCTCATGGAGTCTTCCTGCTTCGCTGCCATCTTGGCTCCACCCCCCTGACTTTTTGTTCGTAATGTATATATTCCATTCAGTTATCATCTAATCATCTATCATCTGATTCTTTTACGTAAACTATGGTTGGACATTTTGTAATGATTACTCTATACTTTGAAAGTTCATCATCTATCAAAAGGGAAATAGAAAACTTTAAAAATACTTTTAATTTTTACTCTTTAGTTAAAACATTTTCTTCTTTTCAACATTTAACATCTTGGTAGTAAATGAACTATCTGCTCTAATAGAAGATGGACGTTATCAAGTTCTCCTAGCAAAACTTTACAGCAAAATGGAAAAGCCTGCTGAAGCAGTCATTGCATTGCAACAGGTAATGATGGAGAAAATATAATGCATGTATGCATGCATGGAAACAATGTGGTTACCCCCTTATGCTCTCCCCCTCCAACCATTTGAATCAGGAAGAGGAGGGACCAGAAAAATTCCTAATTGAGGAATGTTTACAATAAGAAGAAAATTCAGAAAATATAGAGGCTGTATGAAATTGCAGTCATTTTGGCTTTAACACTCTGAATAACTTTTGAAACTGAAGCAATGTCGTGGAAAAGAACTCTGGATTTCAAGTCAGCGAGTGTGGGTTCTAGTCCCAGATCTACTGCTGACTAGCTCTTTGACTTCATAAAAGTGACTGAACCTCTTAAGGCCTTAATCTCTTAGTCTACTAAAGGTGACAGAGAGTACTAAGTCACAATAAGGACCAACTGTAGCCTTTTTGCTTTTAGTTTAGAATAACTAAAAATAATACTTTATTAGAAGCTTTGAGATATTATTGAAATAACTGGTCTTTTATTATATTTTGTGGCCCAATATAGCAGTTAGAGCATTTCATAAACCCTTAAAGAAAGACATATGATTAAGTGACATCACAAATGTTAGATAAGAATAACAGTTATAGTTCTCCTATAGAGACATAACTAGTAGGGAGGCAGTGCTTTGCTCACATAAAATGAAAATGTACTGTTTTGTCACCTAAAAATTCAATTTTCTTTTTTTCCACTTTCCCATTTACAGGAAATATGAATGACTTTTTTGTGTACATAGAGATGTGTTTCAGTGTAGCTTTAGATTACAGGCGTCTAAATAGTTTGATAGAATTTGTACCTGACTTGAAAGTATAATAGTCTGGCTTTTCTTCTTGCATAAAATTAAATTTTCCGATGCATAATATTAGAAAATTGTGGAAGTTACTTAAACAGCCACAATGCAGTTTAGTAAGTAGATTGAATTTTCTATTAAAATCATCACTTTCTTCAGTTTTTGGAATCATGTGTGCTGCAATTCAACAACCATTTATTGAATGTGACCTAGAAATTTCTAGGTAGCATGCCAAATAACTGAGAGTGAAGGAATGATGATGATCAGTAACTCCAAGGAGCTTATAGTTTAGCAGGGAGAAATAAGATATATTTACAAACAAATATAATACAAAATTAATTTCAAAATAGTACAAGGTACAAGATGCTTCAAGAATTCACAGTAAGACAATCACAGAGAAGTAGGAAAAAAACTAATTGTAACAATTGCTTCAATGAAATAATAGTGTATAAAAATAAACAACATTTCTATGTATAAATAACAAAATCCAGGAATATGTAATAGAAAAAGGAATTCTATTCAAAAACTGCAAAATCCATTAAATATTTGAGTTATTCTACCAAGGCATGCATACAAATACAATTAAAGAAATGAAGAATGATTTAAATAATTGAAGGAATATTCTTCACTCATGTTTGGGCTATGCCAGTTTTAATAAAAAAATGACAATTCCATCAAACCTAATTTTCAGATTTAGTGCTATACCAATGAAATTACCAAGAGAAGAATTTACTGAGCTAGAGAAAAATAACAAAAAGATTCATTTGGACAAACTATAATTTCAAGGGAAATAATTTTTTTAAAGTAGGAATGAAGAGGGATTAACACTTCCAGACCTCAAATTATATTATAAAACGATAATCATCAAAATTATTTTCTATTGATTAAAACTAGAAGGGGCAGCTAGGTGGCACAGTGGACAGACTACTGGGCATGGAGTCAAGAAGATTAATCTTCCTAATTTCAAATCTGGCTTCACTTAACTAGCTGTGTGACCCTGGACAAGTCACTTAATCCTGTTTGCCTCAGTTTCCTCATCGGTAAAATGAGCTGGAGAAAGAAATGGTAAATCACTCTATTTGCCAAGGAAACCTCACATGGGGTCACAAAGTGTTGCACACAACTGAACAGCAATAACAACAAAAAAAGAAGATTTGATTAGTGAAATATTAAAGTAAGCAATGAGTTAAAATTTAACTCAGTAACCCAGTGTTATATAAACTGAAGAACATAAATTACCTGGGAAAATACATTTGACAAGAGCTGCTGAGAAGACTGGAAAGAATTGTGGCAGAAATTCATGTTTAGACTAACATTTTAAGCCATATGCCACAATAAAAGGAAAGTGTATACATGACTTGAATAATGTATTAAAAATCACCCTATTGAAAACAAATTGGATGAGAATCAGAATTTCTGGGAAGTATGATGTCCCTTAACCTCTCATATCTCTCTAAAATGTAAAATATGCACCAAAGAAAGAAGTTTCCCTTGTCTCCATGATTTAGAGCACCTGGAATCCAGAAGGATGTTAAAAAAACAGGAACTGATTTCTACATATTGCTCACCCATCACCCTTTACCTACAGTCCACACCATCCACCCTAAACCTGCCCTAGCAAACAGTATGATCTCTTTCTTTCTAGTGTCATATAGATCCCAGCTCAGGGCTGTGGAAATCTTCTTTGGCCAGAACAGATAACCAGCATGCCTCTGCCACACCCCAGACTAAGGAAGTTCACTGGAACCACACAATAGAACTGTGGTAGGCAGTGTTATGTGCTGCAAAAATGTTTGCAGGAGAGCCAGAAACAGAGTGAAAGGTGAAAGACATATATCTGGGCTTAAAATGGAGCTCACCACCGCATCCCACCATTCCCTCCTCCCAGAGCCTCAAAGGCACCCTACTACAAAACCAGCATGGCCGCTCTTTGAACTGTTAGTCCCTGATGAAAATGCTGAGAAATGGAGAAAACAGGACAGGATACAGGAACAGACACAGTGTATATGGGCTGTGCAATATTATAAGATTGTAGGAAAGTACTCAGCACCCAGTGAGGGCTAGTTCCATCAGTCCATGGGGTAGAAACCTAAGCTGATATCCTGCAAATTGCCTAGCACAGGAGGCAGAAAAACTTTGAGATTCAGCAAAGAAACCACCATCAGAGGGGAGTGAGTCAAATACTCAGAAACTGAGTAATAGGGAAAAAAGGACTTGGAAAGTACCAAAAATCTCAGGAAGAAAAAAACTTGAACATAAACAGATAAATCAACAAGAGAATCATTAACAGCAGAAAGAAATATGACCTACTGATCTAGTAAATTAGTTCAGGCATCTGTGAATTAATACTACAAAATAAAAGAAAATGATCCAATACCTAATGAAACAGAGGATCCTGTGGAATGTGACAAGAATATGGAACCACAATACACTGTTCCTGAGTGGTTAAACAAAGAAATGAGAATTACAGGAACAGAATTTATGGCCTGCATAGCAAAAAATAATGTAACAGAAATACTGAGTAGAAAATAAAGAATAGAAAAGATGGAATCTGCAATGGCAAGTCTCACCAAAGAAAAGAAACAATAGACTGGGAATGCAAATATACAGAAATGAAGGACAATCTAGAAGAAGAAAAGTAAACAGTAGCATTAAAAGAAAGTATGCCTACTATGTAAGCAAAACATGTTGATCTTGAAGACAAGATGCATAAAGATGACCTAAAGATTATAAGTATCTTTAAAAAATTACTATTTGTTATATGGGATGGCTGTGAAAGAGGTAGTGGAAGAGATACTTGGGATAACTCTAATGATGTAAGAAACAGAACAAACTTTGAAAAAGAATTAGATAAAAGTGTTTTTCACAGCTATGCCTAGGATAGGAGAACTGGATCAAATAGGGAAATCAAAACTATTACAAAATATAGAATAGTTTTCATTACACAAAATTGAAAAACTTTTTCACTCACATGAGTGCAACTAGTGTAAGAAGGGAATCTGTCAGTCGGGAAAATATTTGCATCAAATCTCTGATTCAGTTCTGATTTCAAATATATGGAGAGAGCTAACACAAATATTTATAACTGAATCATTCCCTACCAAATAAATGGTCAAAAGGTATGAGCAAATAGTTCTTAAAAGAATTGTAAATTTTTAACAACCATATGATAGACTATTCCAGATTGCTTATAATAAGAAATATGCATTCAAAACAATTGTGAAGTTTTTTACCTTAGACCCAGCAGAGCCACCAAGATAACAAAAGTTTGGAAAATTCATTGTTGCAGGGGATGTAGAAAGACACATGCACTATTCTGAGAATCAGTTGAGATAATGTATGCAATGATTTACAAATTTTTAAGTGCTATATAAATGAGACTATAAATAAAAATAAATTTTATTGCTCATGTCATTCAGAAGAGGTCTTTTTAAATTTTTATACACTTTGAAAGAAAATATAGGTTGTCTTGCAAAAATTTTTACTTTAAATGAATTACGAAAGCAAAATAAGATATAGGAAAGGCATTTTGTTTGCAAACAAACTACCAGGCCAATAATGTGGGAAATAAAATGTTATGTGATAGTTATTTATAAATTATTTTTTAAGAATGCACTTTTTCTTTTCTTTTCCCTCTTCCCCTTTCTCATGTCATTATCCTTTATTGCTTTCAGGCTCAAGAATTACAAGCCCGAGTACTAAAACATGTTCAAATGGAACAGCCAGATGCAGTTCCCACACAGAAACAGTTAGCTGCTGAAATTTGTGCAGAGATTGCAAAACACTATGCTGCTCAGCGAGACTATGAGAAAGCAATTAAATTTTACAAAGAGGCTCTTGTTTATTGTGAAACAGATAACAAGGTCAGTTTTCTTATAAATTTTTCATACTACCTTTCAATACCAGATATCATAAAATTTCTCATAATACCAAATTCCAACCATCTTGTTTATAAACACATTAGAAGAAATCTAACGCAAATTACATTTTAAAAGAAAATGAAAGAAATGTTTCAGAAGTAAAAACAAAGATACTTGTATCATGCCTCATGTTTAGCAAATGAAATTATTGTGAAGAAAATTCCATGTATGTAAGCGTAAACTAAATCTTTAAGTCATTGTTTCAAATGTTCTTCATCATGTGATTCAGTAATCCATTTTAGACCATTTCAGACTAGGTGTATAAATTTTGTGATTAGAGCATGATTGGGGTGGGAAGGTATTTGGCAGAGATATCTAAAATAAAAATGTATGGGCAAACAGTTGTTTTTCCTGCTTCTACTAGGTGAAATTTGATTATTCTTAAAATCTACTTAGTATATTATTAAGCATAAAAAGCATATTGTGCTTGTAAAAATGCTTGGATGAAAAAGATAGAAGAGACAAACATCATTGTATTATGATAGTTAAAGTTTATGTTTGAAATTTTTGAAATTTATATATTGCTTTTAGAAGTGAGAACAAAATTTTCTTTAAGGATTAATGAAATAAAGCAAACACTTCCTTTCCCCTAAATAACCAAAGGTATGGTGTTAGTTTGTTGAGTACTGGCGAATAAAAGAAACCTTAGAAATTATATAATTGAACCTCTTTGTTTTACAAGTAAAGAAAATTGCCTAAAGGAGTTGTGCAGTGCCCAAAGTCACACAAATAGTTAGAAGTAATAGAGGCCAACATGGAAAAACAATAATAGTGACTTATGAATCTTCTCTTAGTATGAAGGATTGGTGAAGGGAATACAAATGTATAAATATGTATACCTACTCATATGTCTATATAGGAGGGTATATATGTGTATGAATACATATCTGAGCATGGGTATATATGTGTGCATAGAGGGTTCAGGATCAATTAATTGGGAAGAGATGATACTTCAAAAGGTGAAATTTTGAAGAGGGAGAGGACTTGAATGAGAGGAGACAGGGAGAGACAAAAAGGGGTTAATCATCCCATGAAAAAAGAGGCAAGGGATAACGGTTACAACTTTACTTTCATTTACTCTCATTGAATTTGGCTTAGGGAAGGAAAGACATAAACTCTAAATTGAGTATCTTGCCACATGGGAGAAT
>JAQQSW010000895.1:0-25706 GCA_028646575.1 Pseudocheirus occidentalis
ACTACTGCTACTATTACTACTACTACTAGTACTGCTACTACTACTACTACTACTGAGGAAGAAGAGAAGAGGGTCTAGGGTAGTGCCTTGGAGAATACCTACAGGAAACCTCTTCATATGAGATAAGTGAAATATGAAGAAAAGTTTTCAGTTGAAGGGGGTAGGGGCAATGGAGACAGGATGTTTGTTTAATGAGATATTTTTAAAAGGTATGGAAGAGCTTCTTGGTGAATGGGATAGTGATCCAGTTGGGGAAATATAAAAGGACTGCTTTACAACAGTGAGGGCCCGCTTGAAATGATGCAACATAAATTTGTAGAGGACCCAGTAAATGTGGTCTCATGATTTTCAGCATTTTCATTCAGCAGCATCTGAGTAGGAACAGAAGTAGCAGATGGTGGGAATGATGCAAGGCTAAGACTCAGCAGGACAAGACCTCCAGTAGGATAAGGGGCAAGAGACTCAGGAGAAAAAGGTGGGGTAGTGTCAAAAGGATTCCCAAGGGATCAGATAAGGAAAGGAGGGGAGTATAGTCAGCACAAGGGTAATGAATGGATGGCCTGGGAAGTAGCTGAGAGGTATTGTGACTGGGGGGATATAAACCCAAGACATCTTTCTGACTCTATGTCTAATACTCTTATCTATTATCATATACTAACTCTACATAATCTTATTATTATTATTTTTTTGCTATTTTTTTGGAGGGGAGAGGGCAGGGCAATTGAGAGTTATGTGAGGCTGGATTTGAACACAGGTCCTCCTGACTCCAGGGCCGGTGCTCTATTCACTGTGCCACCTAGCTACCCATCTCTGCATGATCTTAACATTGCTAATAAAAACCCCTTGAAATTCCTTAGAAATGTTATAACAATAATAATGATAGTTTTTTTTTAAAAAGATTCCACCTAGAAATTCATTCTGATACTGTATATACTCTCAGAGAGGCAGTTATAAGGGCTTATAAGGGGGGGTAGTATACTACTACTACTATAAGTAGTATAGTTGTCACCCTTGTGCTGACTACACTCCCCTCCTTTCCTTATCTGATCCCTTGGGGAATCCTTTTGACACTACCCCACCTTTTTCTCTTGAGTCTCTTGCCCCCTTATCCTACTATTTGCAGTGGATGGCAGAGAGAGAGAGACCAATGTTCTCCCAACACCCCACGTGCTCCTCATCCAACTATTATTCAATTCATCCAGATGAATTTTCCAGTATAAAAGTTTCCTTCTCCCTTCTGACTCTCTAATTCTCTATCTTTATTTTAGTGAGAGTTCCCAGGAGCCAGAGATCGTGCTTTGCTCAAAATACTTCAGTGTTAGAGCAGTCTCCGCTCCTTCTCTGGGGTGTCTCCCATTCTTAGTTGCCTCCTCCCAACTGTATTCCCATTAAGTACCCCCAAAAGAACAAACGCTGGTGGTTAATGCAGCTTATAAAGAAACAGCAAATATTTAAAACAAAGAAAGGCAAACAGTCTTTCCCCATGCCTAAAAGAAAAGGCTTTAGGTTCCCATAAAAGAGTCCACTGGGTAAAAAGAGTTAGAGAATTACTCCCTAGTGGTCTGGAGAGGTTTCAGCAAACCAGCTTCTGTCACAACACAATGTGGGCTTCCCTACTCCCATCCCAGAAGACCTGATCCCAGAGTCCTAGCCCTTTTCTTTGTGACATTTTCTTCTGCTTTTTTCTATTCTCCCAGATCCTTGTACCTTCTCCAAGCTTTCTCTCTCTCTTTCTGCTTCATCAGGAGTTAAGTCCTAGACTCAAAGAACTGATTTAGAAGTCACCTGGAGCCATGGCCTATTATTTTTCATCCTGTGGAATTGTTTATTTTCTGATTCATTCAAGGAATAAATTTCTACCTCGTGGAAGGGGTCTTTGGCCAGTGATTAGGTCTGTGAAAAGCCGAAATCCATACACTTTAGAGATAAAAGGGGAAATATGAAATGTATATCCCTGTCATACTTCATCATCACAGTCCTTTCAGATAAATCCAAATGATATCATCTTTATTTCAAATACCCTCTCTATTAAAAAAAAATGTAGGGGCAGCTAGGTGGCGCAGTGAATAAAGCATCAGCCCTGGAGTCAAAAGGACCTGATTTCAAATCCAGACTCAGACACTTAACACTTACTAGCTGTGTGAACTTGGGCAAGTCACTTAACCCCAATTGCCCTACATTTCGTCCTTCCAAAAAAAAATTGTGAGCAACATGTTACACTTTCATGTACACAGTATTTGTGGCAATGTTATGTCTAAGTTCAGGGGACTGACTTAGTATGCATGGAATAACAGAAAGAGTTTAGAAACAGAAATACCAAAAGCTAAGCATTATAAAGGAGCTCTTCTAGGCACTTCAATTCTCTGGTCTTCAGTTTCTTTATCCATAAAAGCCTATCTACAATATCACTGAACAAATCTGACCTTGAACCCTTACTCTGCCACTTACTTGTTTTGTGACCTTGGACATGTCATTTCAATTCTCTGGGTCTCAGTTTATCTTAAAAAAAAAAACAAGCCAGGGGATTGTACGAGTCCACCTCCAGGTAGTTGCCAATGCCAAATGCTTCAAACTATAAATCTATGGGTGCATTTTATGATATTAATTGCTTTATATTTGCATGGGATTTTATACCCATCAAAATCCTTTTCCATACATTATTTCCTTTGTTCTTTGTAACAACCCTATCAGGCAGGCAGGCCAGGCATTGTTTACCCATTTGAAAATGACACTGAGAAGTTGGTTGACTTCCCCAAAGTCATACAGCTAGTGATGGAGTCTGACCTAAAACATAGGTTGCCAGACTCCAAATTCAAAGCTCTTTCGTCTATGCTGTGCTGCCTTTGTTTAAAAAAACAAAAGCATAAAAGAAGTGAACAAAACTTTCATTTCTCATATTTTGTAGATATCAACTTAGGTGGCTTCTGCAAGGGAAAAGTCACAAGGTCATAGAATCTTTACTTCATTATACTAGATCTGGAACTGGAAAGACCTCAGAAGTCATCTAGTCCAATATTCTCATTTTATTGTTAAGGAAACTGGAGCCCAGGGAAGTTAAATTAATTCCCCAAGGTCATGAAATGAATAAGCATCTGAGGTGGGATTTGAACCCAGGTCCTCTGATATCAAAGCCAGTTCTCTCCACTGTTCTTGCTACTGCCTTCCAACTGGTATAACTAAACCTAAAGCACAGATACACAAATATTTAAAACATCTTTGGTCAATGCAATTTAAAAGTACTAAATTTACCCACTAATGGACATAGCAGAAAATTATACTTAAATGAATTAAATCCTAAATTATTATCCACTGCAGGGAAGAAAGTTGCCATTCACTTCAATTAAAAAGTTTCATGGGAGGAAAGTTTTTAAATCCTATTATGAAAAAGGAAACAAATTCATAGATTTCATTAACAGATGAATCATTTGAGCTGGAAGAGACTTCAGGGACCATCTGCAACAGCCTCATCATTTTACAAATGAGCAAACAAGTCCCCAAAAGAGAGGTCAGTCAGGCAGTCAATAAACATGCATTAAGCTCCTACTATGTGTGTATACGCTGTGCTAAGTAATAGAGGTAAAAAAGAAAGACAAGATTTCCTGTCTTCAGGCAGCTCACAATTTAATGGGCAAGCACAAATGAGTAAGATGAAATCCTCAAACTGGGTGAGAAATAATGATGTGGTTGCCCTGGGCTCCCTCCTTAAATAGAGGGTCTAGGAGGATCTCTTTAATGTCTGTCCCCCATCTCTACAACCAGGAAGGGACCCCCAGGGGGTAAGAAGTAACTTAGACAAACTCAGAGCAGTTAATGAGTCCTTCTCCAGTGCTCTGCTATACCATGATATATAGTTTGGGGTTTTTTTAATTAAATTAAAATTTTAATAGCCAAAAATCTATTTTCTTTCCCTCCTATAGCCGCACTCAGTGAAAATAGAAGAAGAAAAACAAAAACAAAACCACTTTAATAAATACATACTGTTAAACAAAAATAACGTCTATCATTAATGTCAAAAAACTATATTGCTCAATCTAAACTCCAAATCAAACACCATTCCATCAAAAGATGAGCAACATGCTTCATTATAAGTCTTCTGAAATCAGGGTGCATCTACATTTAGATTAGAATTAAGAAATAAGAATTATATTAAGATTAGAATTCTCAAGTCTTTTAAAGTTGTCATTATAATGTAGTTGCTATTATATAAATTGTTCTCCTGGTTCTGTTCACTTCACTGTGTATTTCACACAAATCTTCCCAGTCTTCTCTGAAACCATTCATTTCATCAGTTCTTAAAGTGAAATAATATTGCATTACATTCACATACCACAATTTGATCAGCCTCTCCCTAATTATAGCCACCCTCCCTTAGCTTCTAATTCCTAGCCACTACAAAAAGAGCTGCTATAAGTAATGTTTATATATATATATATATAGGACTTTTTCCTCTTTCTTTGATCTCTTTGGAGAACATACCTAGTAATGGTATCACTGAGTCAAAGAGAATGCACAATTTAATAACTTTTGGGGGCATGGTTCCACATTGCTTTCCAGAATGATTAGATCAGTTCACAGCTCTGCTAACAGTGGATTAATATGCCTGATTCCCTGCAGCACATCCCATCCCACAAACATTTGTTATTTTCCCTTTTTTTATCAATTTTGCCAATCTAATGAGTATGATGTAGAACCTCAGGGTTGCTTCAAATTGCATTTCTCTCATTGTTATTGATTTGATTATTGATAGGTTGAATTTCTTCCTCTGAAAACTGCCTGCTCATATCTTTTGACCATTTAGCAATTGGGGGATGACTCCATGATATATAGTTTTAAAAAATAATTTCTTTATTTCAGTTGTATCTGTTTATTTAAAATAACCAATTCTTGGGCAATTTTCCCCTTATGATTAATAATATAGATAGTGACTTTGAAAAAACAGCAAATAAATAAAAGCAAAGATATGTCTCCTGCATGTTACCTTTGCTAGAGAAATTTAATTAATATAAAATGATTGCCACAATAAGAAGGTTGAGAGAATTCAGAAACTGGAGTAGCCAGAAAATAAATAATCTTTTTGCTAAGCAGAAAGACAATCCAAGAGGCAAAAATAGTTTAGAATAAAATCTCATTTGTAAGATATCAACAAAGACACCAGAAAACTGTGAGAAATATTGCCTCAAAAGTAAAACAGCAAAAGAAATGGAATGAAGATGGTGAGGGGAAAAGTTCAATTTCAACTCAGAAAATATTGGTAGAGACTGGGACGGGGATCCATTTTTAATCTGTTATTCTTATTCTGAGACTGAGTAATTTATTAATTATTAAGTAATTAATTATTAACTAATTATTAAGACTGAGTAATGTTTCCTACTATATTACCATTAATCTTGTATGATTAAACACTTTGTATTATATGTCCTTGATTTGGAGGTGAAGTAGTGAAACATACAAAGAGTGACAGAATGAATAGAAGGAGCTGGTAGGATGGGGGCCAACTCATTGATCTGAGAGAGTTCATCTAGAAAGCCTGAAAAACACCACCGTCCACAAAGGGGCAGAGCCAAAGGGAAGATGGTAGCCAAATGCTCTGAGAGCAAGAAAAGAACATAAGAACATGGCAGTTACTTTAGAGCCTTTGGTGCTAGATGAGACATATGACAGATAAAGTCAAGCATTTATTTGACAACTCTATGCTTAGGGGTTTAACTGTCAAAATGGATCAGGCCCTGATCATAGCAACGCTTCAAGTGTCAGAACATTCATTATATTATGCCTAAGAATATTACAAAGCCTCCCAAGTGAAATATCCAATAATTATCAGCAGTTCTAGAAGAACAGGTGTCGAGGATAGGGATTATGTAGGCCTATACTTATTACAGCAGTAGAAGAGGCACTCACAAAGTATCATGCTAATAATACAGATCATCCTAGCTACAAAATGGTGGGTAATACTTCTTGGAATACCCCATCTGGGAAACAAATTTCCTGCCCTGATAAACTTCTTCAAGGTGAAGCTGGCTGAGAGTAGACAGACTTGTCTCCACAATAGATTCAATAAAGGGTTCCATCTCTCATCACAAATTCAGCAGAAAGAGGCAGGAATAGCCATGCCCCTCTACAGATACACAGGGATAGCAAATTATGAATCAGGAAGAAGTAAAGATGTATATACTCAGTGGCTGAAACTCAACTGTTTCACATCTCTCAGAGGCACCCTTAGACATGCTGAATAGAACTCTCGGCCCCTAGTCAGAAGGACCTGAATTCAAATCCAGCCTCTGACACTTAGCCCTATGACTCTGGTCTAGTCACTTCACCTCTGTCTGCCTTAGTTTGCTCAACCATAAAACTGGGATAATAATAACGTCTCCCCTCCAGGGCTGTCGTGAGGACCCAATGAGATGGTCTTTGTAAAGCACTTAGCATCATGCCTGTGAGAATTGTTGTGTGTTGTTGTTGTGTGTGTTCATTTGTGGCCGACTCTTCTTGTAAGAAATGAATATTTCTCTCTTTTATTTAATAATTAAGTATTGTGTTAGGACCAAGATTTTTCTTCTTTCCTGTTTCCTCATCTAGAAACCAGCCAGTGTGGGAAATCCAGGCCGAGAGCTAATCAAACAGTAAAAGAAACTCTAAGTTTAGACTAATGGGTATATTCCTGCTCATTATGTTTGCTCAGACAAGTGTTTGCTCAGACAAGGGATGGAAAGGATGATTCTCCCCATTATCAAGACAGGTGATATGGAAACTGATGTCTCCTTGACCTTGAGTGATCTAAGTCATGTGCCCCAACACCTTCATTTTAACATAGCACACACCTGTTATTGTGTTAACCAATCCTAGTTGACTGCCATCCCTCAGGAACACCTATTCTTCAAAGGGCATATAAATTGTGAAGCTTCCCCCCACCACCATTAGGGGTCTTTTGTTCTCAGAGAGATGGTCAAATGACTATCCTTTTTAATCATCACATTCTTGACCACATTTGGAGTTTTCTTGGCAGAGATACTGGAGTGGTTTGCCATTTCCTTCTCCAGCTTATTTTACAGATGAGGACACTGAAGCAATCAAGGTTAAGTGATTTTCCCATGGTCAAACAGCTATTAAGTGTCTGAAGCCCGATTTGAACTCAGGAAGATGAGTTTTCCTGACTCCAGGCTCAGGACTCTATCTGCTGCACCACCCAGCCACCTTTGAGAAAACTAGAGACAGGTTAATGTTTTGTGGCTCTATATTGTCTTGTCTGTCTTATCTCCTACCCTTGAGAAAACTACATTTCAACAGGACAGATTCTTCTATATCTGTGTGAATATCCTGGTTAGGACCAGGATTTTTCTGACCCTGATGTCCCTTCACCTTATTTTCCACAGGCAAACAACCAGAGGATTTATCAGTCTGATTGTTTATCATTTACAAGGACAGTATTGTCACGACCTTCCTTTCTATTCTAAATTCATAGTTAAATTTAGGATATAAGGTCAATGTTAAAGGAAGGCCCAAGTTTGTAAGACTCAGATCTAACACAAACCTCAATTAGTGAGAAGGGTTCCCTATCACTGATTTAAAAAGCTGATGTAAGGACTAAGTTCTGAGATCTATGTCTGACTGTTCCAGAATGGGGTATTCCAGAGAAGCAACTCTCTGGCATATTTTTGGCTAAACATGCCAGATTTATGGAGGGGAAACCTCCAGGAAAGTCTAGTCTACAAAAATCTGTCCTTATTGAACTTCATCAATCTAAATGGTTGATATGTGCTACCTTTTATCAGGAAGCTTCACAAAGTCTAGGTAGAAAAGGTTCAATTCCCAAAACAATTTATTGATTTATTTGGACAAACTCTGAAATGCATATTTTGCATCAAAGTGCAGAAGAAGCTAATGAAAAATCTCTTTGGAATCATCAAGCTGATGACTTTTCAAGAAGCAAGATGAGTGAAGAAGGAAAAAAAAAAAAAGGAAAACTAGCAAATACATAACAACATGGAATCAGTTATGTTCTCCCCAAAATGCACTTCCAACACTACTTCATCTAATCACTGACACTTACCTTGGTTGCCAAAATGAGGAAAGGAGCTCAACTATGCGATCATACGTTCCCTTTTACTTCTAGAATCCCAACATTTCCATGTGTAGGAACTGGAAGAAAAGGGGATGTCCTAACTGTCTGTATTCTGGGAGAAGAGGGTTTCCTGGTAGGGATTCTGTGAATTTGGGCAGTATTTGAACAATATGATTAAGCCATGGAAGTAATCCAGTGCTCTCAGGTTGCTATGGGAATAAATCCGTGATGAGAAAGGGCTCCAGACCTCACTAATTTAGGGTGTCTGAGATGCGTCCATCTCATGCTTTCAAGCCACCTGATGAAAATAGGAAGCTTTCAGACTTTGAGTGCGCCCACTTGCAGATAGATAAGAGAGACAATGAAATGTAAGGGTGTGCCCCTTTCAGACTTTGAATAGCTGAATTTGCATTTGAAAAGATCAGAAATTCAGCTAAGCTTTTGGCAGAAACTATGGACTTTTTCTCAGGCTGTGAATTGCCACTCAATTATGTGGACTAACATAAAAAATAGGTTAGCTAGAGCTCCCAGAGGGCCTCTTGACAAGAAGTAACGAGGGTAATCTCGTCTTCCCCCAATTGGCGATGGCATCTTGCAACAGAAATACATGGTAACACATCTAGTGGGGTTGGGTTTAATTTGTGGAGTTGAATAGAACTGAGCCCATCCAGAGGAGTTGAGTCTAACCCTGAAGTTAAAATCCTGCTCAAAAGATTAGTAGACCCCAGAGCTGAGGCTTTTGCTAGTTCTAGGGTGTAGTTTTTGGTTCTTTTTGAAAGTGTACCCATCAATTGAGAAATAGTTAAACAAATTGTGAGACATGAATCTAATAACATATTACTACTGTGCTATAAGAAATGGTGAATGTGATGTATACAGACAAGCATGTAAAGATCTGTATGAACTAGGGCAGAGTGAAATAAGCAGAGCCAAGAAAACACACAACAAACACAAAAATGTAAGTGGAAAGAACAACCACACACACAAAATCCAAAGTGAATATAGCAAAATTCCAAGGAACAAGGAAGACAGAAAAAATTTAAGAGGATACTGTCAATCTACTCCTTCATGGAAGTGGGAGGTTCACAGGTGTTGCACATTGCTCATGTTTTTGTACTTTTAAAATGTTGATTGTACTGATTTCTTCCTCATCTTTTTCCTTTCTCTCTTTTTTTTCTTTAAAAATATGATTTGTTATATAGGATGGCTCTCTGGTAGAAGGAGGAACTAAAATACTGGGGGAAAATATGATGCTGTAAAAAATAAACAAAAAACTCATAGGACATTGTGATCAATGAAAAAATCATGAGAGACAGAGTTTCTGGTCAATTAATAATCAATGTGTTAATTAGGCTAGCTGGCAATCAATAAATTGATGGTCAATGGTTTATCTCAGCAACCAAAGATCGCCCAGGGAGAAACTGAATACCTTAAAGACCTCTGTAAAAGGGAATGCCCCACAAGTGAAAAATCAGCCCTGATTGGTAGATGTTTAATGAGGAGATGGGCTAGAAGTCTTCAGCTACTCCAACTGAGAATATGGCTTGATCATGAGATTTAGCCACCTCTAGCAATCTGGGCAGGGAAATCTATCTTCATTCAGACCACTCCAGTTGGTTTTCTCTTTCATGAGAAAATAAACCCTAATGGAGTGGTACAAGAACAGAGGTTCATTTTCTTCTGGATAAGAACTCACCTAGGCTGAATTCTGTTTACACACTAAACAAAAGTAAGGTCTCACAGTTCACCGGGATCTGGTATGAAATCAAAGAGAATATTCCTGTAGAGTTAGGGGCAATCTCAATCAGCCATGTCCTTCAGAGGCTGAGAAGCTGAGCCTCAAAAGAGAAACAGGGGAGAAAAGCCTGAATCCTCATTTCATAATTGGCTATTAATATAATAGAAAAACAATTTCTCTCAACATCAATAAAACTTTTCTTAAAGAAAATATATTGTAGTAACTTTAAGCCAGGATTTCAATTGAGCCAGACGCTAGAGATAGTAAAGAACATGGACCACAAATAACATCCAGGAACTGTGAGCATAGCTTTAAATCACAGGATACAATGATCAATCTTGAGGTAATCCTTGACCCTTCTTTCATTCTCCTTCACTCCTCAAATCCAATCAGTTTCCAAGTCCTGTCAAACCTATCTCCCAAGCATGTCTTGCACCCACCACCTTCTCAGCATTCACATAGACCCTACACTACTATATCATAATCCATTCTCACATTACCTTCCACCTATACCATTGCAATAGCCTCATAATTGGATTCCTTTATTCTAATCTCTCCTTTCTCCAAGCCATTCTTTACACAGATGACAAACTGATATTTCTAAAACACAAATGTGATCACATCACCTCCCTATTCAAAAACTTTTCAGTGGCTCCCTATTGCCTCTAGAATATATACAAACTCCTCAACCTGGCGTTGAGAATTGAGAAACTCCTCTCCACTTATCTTTCCAGTTTTTCTTCAAATTACTTCCATTAATATATTTTTTCTTCCAGTTAAACTGATGTGCTATAATCTCTCACATCTGTATCATATCCTTCCATAACTCCACCTCATAGAATCCCTAGTCTCCTTCAAAGTTCAGGTGCTACCTTCTACAAAAAGCCTTTCCTGATCCTTACCTCCTCATTTCCCACCCAGTTAACACTACTTCCCTTTTGAAATTGCTCATAGTTTCATTTTAATCAGTATGACCCTAGTATCAGCCAGCAAGCACAGTGTATAGAGTATAATAGGCATTTAATAAGTGTTTATTGAATTTATTTAAATTAACATTTTAAAGAACTCAAAAAGCAGTGGAAAGATACCTGGTAGGGGTAAACCAGTTATAGCTTGTTACTGATAATCAGTTAATTGACCAATATTTATTAAACACAATTGGAACTTCCACACAAGGAGGGTTGTGAAATGTACAGGAACATATGTATGCTCAGAAAGCAAAATGCACTGGTCCCATCTTAAGAATGAGAGACAATAGAAGGATAGCATGAATGCAATATGGATGCAAAAGAATAAAAGGAAAGCATCTTAGAATGCCAGGTAAATCTCCTATAGAAGATTTACAAGAAAATACGAACAAGAACCAAATGTGACAGGAAGGTGTGGAAAAGCTGCAATCTACATTGCTGGAAAGAACATTCATTCTCACCAATAAAACCATAAATCATTCAGAGAATTAATCTGATTTCAATAAAATATCTTATGAAAATATTAACTTTTCTTTTAATAAAAAATAAATTCTAAAACATATAACCTTAACAATTTTCATTTTAAATCTAGCTTATGCATTTGTACTCACATTGGCTTTGGCCTTGAGGATTTCTATCAGCTAAATTCACCAAAGGAATTCAAGCCTAGTCTATGTTGAGCAAAATTTAATTATTGAAAATTTCAAAGGAAAAAAGTGAGCTCAAAATCTGTCATAAAGTCTGCATCACAAGCTCAAAACAGATGTGAAATATCATTGTTCCTTTTGAAATTGCCCAAAGAAATGACTCAGTCAAAATTTCTCTTATGTTTTGAATCTTTGAGCATATGCCTTCCCCTCCCAAAATAAAAAGCTCTCCCATAGTTTCCTCCTCATCCATGCCAGAAGACAGGCAAAATGGAGAAAGAAATAAGAAGAAATAAAACCTATTTTTTTGTCCTCCTTTCTCTTCTCTAGGTATTTGCCTCCTATCAAGTAATATATGCAAACTCTAAAATACCATGTAAATGGTAACTATTATTGCTATTACTACATTTATACAGTGTTTCAGCTCAGTATGGGAGTGGATGAAGGTACAACAGGCTCCAATTCAGATAAATATGTTGAGTTCTAGATTCAATATGGGAATCAAAATCTAGGATAGGTTCAGGACTCTACTTAAGTCAAGAAACAGAGATTTTAAAAATGACCAAAATTCAGACTGGTCCAAGGTTCTGAAAGACCAGGAATAGCCTGGAGCCACATCACGATCCATACGGGGACAAAGACAGAACTATCAATTGGTTTGTGGGGACCAAAGGACATAGTGACAATAATGAAAGGGGGTTGAAGGAATGATAAACAGGCTTAAAAACATAACCCCTTCCTCTAATTCCCAAAAAATTAACTACTATAGTGATAATAATAACAATAACAGGGAGCCACATTGGCGGAGTAGAAACAGAATTTCCTCGCGGCTCCAGTTTCCACCTCCTCCCAAACATGTCAAAAATGACTCAAAACAAACTTTAGAGCTACAGATCCCACAAAGTGACATAAAGAAAAAATCTCCCACTGAAGGAAGCCTGGCAGACTGGTAGGAAGGGTCCATCACAGGCAGGGAGCTGAGGGCAATTCTGCCTGAGCCACAGTTTTAGCTCTAGGATGGCCCCTACAGAGCAGCAGCTAGAGCAGACTTCACGAGAGTAATTCACTAGCAGCTGTAGCAGTTTCCAGACTTCTCAATCCATAAATGCCAAAGACAAAGTAAAAGGTCAGTGTGGAACTTGATTGGTCCAGGGGGCATAGAAGAGTGTGGTCCAGCTGCTACCCTTGGAGCAATAAGCAGAGGAGGCACAGTGGCTGTAGCCACTGCTGCATGGCTGCTTCCGGAGTTCCTGCCTTGCAAGGGGACCAAGCAACCATCCAGAGGCTAAGTGCTCTTGCTTTGACATGCTTGGATCTGGATGGCAGTCTTGAGTGGTGGTCCTGGGGTGTGTGACCAGTGAGCCACAGTGTGTGGGAGCTGTAGAAGGGGCATCCATCTAATAGCTCCAGCCACAATTTGGGACATAGTTCTCTGCATTCTGGAAGCAGAGTTCTTCCATGGCAAAGAGCTCAAAAGTCGGCTAATTGGTTGACAATATGAGCAAGCAACAGAAAAAACAGATGATAGAATCCTTTTGGGGGGACAAAAAGGATCAAGGCATGGAGTGGGAGGAAACAGCAAAGTCAGAACCTCTGCATCAAAAGCCTCCAAGAAACATATGAATTGGTTACAGGCCATGGAGGCACTCAAGAAGGGTTTTGAAAATCAAGTAAGAAAAGTGGAGGAAAAATTGGGAAGAGAAATTAGAATGATGCAAGAAAATCATGAAAAGCAAGTCAACAGCCTACTAAAGGAGACCCAAAAAATGCACTGAAGAAAATAACACCTTAAAAAAATAGACTAACTCAAATGAGAAAAGAGGAAATGAGGAGAAGAATGCTTTTAAAAGTTGAATTGGCCAGATGGAAAAGGAATTTCAAAAATTCACTGAAGCAAATAACTTCTTCAAAATTAGACTGGAGCAATTGGAAGCTAATGACTTTATGAGAAATCAAGATACTATAAAACAGATCCAAACAAATGAAAAAATAGAAGGCAATGTGAAATATCTCACTGGAAAAACCACTGACCTGGTAAATGGATCCAGGAGAGATCATTTAATAATTATTGGACTACCTGAAAACCATGATTAAAAAAAGAGTCTAGACACTATCTTTCAAGAAATTATCAAGCAAAATTGAACTGATATTCTAGAACCAGAGGGCAAAATAGACATTGAAAGAATTCACCAATCACCTCTTGAAAAAGGTCCAAAAAGAAAATCCCTAGGAATATTATAACCAAATTCCAGAGTTCCCTGGCAGACTGGTAGGAAGGGTCCATCGCAGGGAGCTGAGGGGTCCATGTCAAGAAGGAAATACTGCAAGCAGTCAGAAAGAAACAATTTGAATATTGTGGAAACACAATCAGGATAACACAAGACCTAGCAGCTTCTAAAATAAGGGACTTAAGGGCTTGAAATATGATATTACGGAGGTCAAAAGAGCTAGGACTAAAACCCAGAATCACCTCCCCAGCAAAACTGAGTATAATGCTATGGGGGAAAAAATGGTCATTCAATGAAATTGAGGACTTTCAAGTATTCTTGATGAAAAAACCTGAGCTGAATGGAAAATTTTATTTTCAAATACAAGAAGCAAGAGAAGCACGAGAAGGTAAACAGGGAAAAGAAATCATAAGGAACTTATTAAAGTTGAAGTATTTACATTCCTACATGGAAAAATGATTGTTATAACTCATAAAACTTTTCTCAATATGAGGATAGTTGAAGGTAATATATGTGTGTATACATACATATATATGTATATACAGGAGGATGAATGCATATACAAATAAATATGGGAATGTGGGCATTTGTATGTTCATGCATACATAGACTGAGGGCACAGGATGATTTGAATATGAAGAGATGATATGTAAAAAAAATTAAGAGGTGAGAGAGGAATTTATTGGGAGAAGAAGAAAGGGAGTGATAGATTAGGGTAAATTATCTCATATAAAAGAGGCAAGAGAAAACTATTACAATGAAGGGGAAGATCAGGAAGGTGAAAAGGAATGGGACAACCTGATTTTTATTGAATTTGGCCTAAGGAGGGAATAACATACACACTTAACTGGGTATCTTACCCTACAGGAAAACGGGGGGTTAGGGGATAAGAGGGGGAAGGATAGGAGGGAAGGCAGATTGAAGGAGAGGGTAGTTAGAAGCAAACATTTTTGAAAAGGGGTAGGGTCAAAGGAGAAAATAGATTAAGTAAGGCACATGATAGGATCGAGGGAAATATAGTTAGTCTTTCACAATATAATTACTATGGAAATGATATGGGTAACTACACATGTACAATCTATATTAAATTGCTTATCTTCTCAGTGAGGGTGGGTGAGGAGGAAAGAAGGGGAAAAAATGTGGAGCTCCAAGTTTTAAAAACAAATGTTTAAACATTTGTTGTTTTTTTTTTTTAACATGCAACTGGAAAATAAGATATACAGATACTAGGGTTTAGAAACCCATTTTGCCCTACTAGAAAGTTAGGGATTGAAGGGCGAGGATATAAGAGAGAATGGATTTGGGGAAGGGTATTCAGTAGGCTTGCTATTTTGGGGTGGGGGTAGGGAAAAGATGGGGAGAGAAAAATTGTAACTCAAAATCTTCTGGAAATGAATGTTGAAAACTAAAAATAAACAAATTAAAACTTTAAAAAAGAAATATTAATAATGACAATCATAATCATCACTGGCTTTTACATAGTGTTTCAAGGTTTAGTGGTGTGCATATTATTGGACAGTTCATATAATCCAACAAGTACTAATTTGACACTAATTTCCTTTGCCTTTCCCCAATTTATAGCTTTTTATAACTTTATAAGTTTAATTTTTATTCTGAACTTAAACACAAAATAGAATGGACATTTTCATATCCACAGTAGAACAGAAAAAGCAGTTTGTACATAAAACTGCAAGTGTCTATTATATCCAGCTTGCTTTTCTTTTTGAAGTATTTAATAAGATCAACCTGTAGCTTTTCAAAGTTAAACTGTTCAGTTTGTCTGGACTTCTTGCCGTTCTTTTCTCTGCATTAAAAAAATAAAGATGCCTCAATCATTTTCTTCTTTCTTTCTTTTTGTTTCTTTTTTTTACTACCCTATCCTATACTTCTTGCCCTCTCAGTCAATCAAGTAGTCAATAAGTATTTATTAAGTGCCTACCACTGCGCTAAGTAGTGGAGATACAGAGAGAGAATGAGGAGCTCAGAATATAAATGAGGAGAGAACAGGCAAATGACTACAAATTGATGTTAGATGCAGGATAAATAAAAACTATTCGACAGAGGGAAGGAAGCATCAACTTTAAAGGGGATTGGGAGAGGGTTTGTGTAAAAAGTGAGTTTTAGGAGAGACTTGAAAGAAGCCACCTTGACCCCATAACATTTAAAAAATGAAAAGGAAAGGAAAGAACAGAAAAGAAAAGGCAAAGGAAAAATAAAACTCTTGTTAAAAAATGTGCATGGTCAATCAAAACAAATATCCACTTTTCCTGAAAATGTATGTATTATTCTGCATCTCAAATGCTTGTTGTCAGAAGGTGCATAGTATTCTTTATTATCAGCCTTCAGGAACAGTTGATCATCAATGAGAGTTCTCAAGTCCTTGAAATTTGTTTTATAACATTATTATTGTATAAATTATTCTCCTGGTTCTTTTCACATAACTTGCCAACAGTTCATACAGGTCTTCTTGGGTTTCTCTGAAACTATTTCTTTGATTCTTATGATGTAAAAATATTCTATTACATTTATATATATTCTTTTGTTTTGCCTTTCCCCAATTGATTGGCACCTTCCTTAGTTTCTAGTTCTTTGCTAATGCAAAAAAAAATTGCTATATATTTTTTTGCATGGATAGGTCCTTTTCTTCTTTGGCTTATATGCCTGGTAGTAGTATCATGTGCCATGCTTAGAATCAGGAAGACTTCCTTTCCTGAGTTCAAATTTGGCCTCAACATTTACAAGCTATGTGACCCTGAGCAAGTCATTCAACCCTATTAGGCTCAGTTTCCTCATCTGTAAAATGAGCTGGAGAAAGAAATGGCAAACCACTCCAGTACATTGCCAAGAAAACTCCAAAAATCTTCACAAAGGTTGGAAACAAATGAACAACAAATCAAAAGACATGGTAGGCTTTAATTTTGGGGGGGGTTTTGTTCAGTTGTTTCAGTCAGAAGTGACTGAATAACGACAATGCTGTCATTCAGTCAAAGAGTATGCACCATTTCATAGATTTTAGGGGATAGTTTCAAATTGCTTTCCATAATGACTGGATCCATTCATGGTTCCATTTTTGTGCCCATTTTCCTATAACCATTCCAATATTTGTCCTTTCTTTTTTTTGTCCACTTTGCTATTCTTATGGGTGGAACCTCAAAATTACTTTATTTGCATTTCTCTGGTTATTAGTGATTTAAACGATTTTTCTATTTAAATGATTTTAAATGTGATGTGGAACTGGAGGTTACTTTAAATTGCATTTCTCTAAGGAGAAAATCAGATATTGATTTAGTATTTTATATATGATGTCACTATGTAATTAATTCTGTATTGTAACTGCCTGAGCCATGGATTTTGGGGAGGGTTTCTTTTTGGTTTTGATGGTCTCTGAGTTAAGTTCATGAAACTAGAAGTTTAGTTAAATTTCCCTTATAAATCACTGTAATTGAAAGAAAACCGTCAACTCTGTACCACTAGCTGCCTTTGTACAATTAGAAGAAATCTGTTATCCTTGAAGGAGTCATGTGGATGTCAAGGAGTCTAGTCTGTTATCTCTGCAATACTGACTGTCCTTCAAGAAAGTCTGGTCCAGTATCACTGTGACACTAAATGGCCATGCAGGTGGACACCACCAATGAACTTTCCCTAGCAAAAAGATGGAAGGAAGGATTGTTGCTGGTTCTTAATTGAAGTCTTCCATCAAATCATTGTTTTCTGTCATCTATGATACTTTAGACTTTGTACCCAATCGTATTGTTTTCCATTTGTGATGCTTCTATTCCTTGTTCTCTTGTACTTCCCAAAAGTATATGAAGACTAGTAAGCCCTACCTCATGGTCTTTTTGGCTTACTGAAGAGATGAGACATCATTTACTGATAATTTCCAGCCTTACCAATAAATTGATCATGCTCAGAACTTTGTGCCTCAGTATACTTTATTTTCTATCATGACACTAATTTTTAGTGTTTTGGAGCATTTGGTTCCTAATAGCTTGGATTTATTAATTTAAGAATTGACTATTAATATTGTTTGAGCATTTATCTATTGGGAATGGCTGTTTTTCTCATAGACTTTCCCAGCAGTTTTTGTTAGACTAGTCCTTACTTTATTAGCTGGGGTCTTTGGGCATAAGCTGCTGGCTTTGTTTATTTCTGCATATTGTGTAACTAGTCTGTTCCACTGATCAACCTTTCTATTTTGTTTAAACTATTACCAAATAGTTTTAATAATTAATACTTTGTAGTATACTTTGAGGTCTAGTGATGGTAAGCCCCCTTCTTTCCTGTGTTTTTCATTGATTTCCTTGAGATTCTTAGTATTTTGTTCCTTCAGATGAATTTCATTTGTGGGGTTTTTTTTCTAGCTGGATAAAATAATCCTTTGGTAGTTTGATTAGTATCACGTTGAAAAAGGTAAATTAATTTCTTTAGCATTGTCATTTTTACTACATTGGCATGACTTATGCACCAGCATTTACCATAATGCCAATTATTTAATTTCATCTTTACTTTTGTAATGCTAAGTTTATATAGTTTCCAAATGCTTCTTGGTAGCTAGATTCCCAAATATTTTATACATTCATTAGGTATTATGAATGAAATTTCACTTTTTATTTTTCCTTGCTAGATTTTGTAAGTAATGCACAGAAATGCTGATGATTTATTTATTCCTGTATCTTTGCTGAATTTATTATTTCAATTAATTGTAATTGACTCTTCAGATTTCTTTAGATAGATCATTATATCATCAGCAAAAAAGTGCTAATTTCTTTTCTTCTTTGCATATATCCCTTGATTTTTTTTTTTTTGCTTTTTGGAGGGCAGTTGGCGGTTAAGTGACTTGCCCAAGGTCACACAGCTAGTTTTTGTGTTAAGTGTCTTTGGCCGGATTTGAACTCAGGTCCTCCTGACTCCAGGGTTGATGCTCTATTCACTGTGCCACCTAGCCACCCCCATATCCCGTGATTTTTTGTTCTTCTCATTACTATAGCTAACATTTCTACCACTACAGTACAGTATACAGCATTATATAAGCATTCTTGGCTTACCCCTCCCTGATATTATTGGAAATTCTAAACATTTTCCTTTCCATATAACATTGTGTTGGTTTTAGAGAGATACTATTTACCATATAAGGGAAAAATCTTTCTATTCCTATGCTTCTAGCCCTGCTAACAGAAATGGGTAATGGATTTTGTCAAAAGCCTTCTCAGGATCTATTGGTAATCATGTGACTTTTGCTATTGTGCTATTAATATGTTATGCTTTGTTTATATTTTTCCTTATTTTTTTTTTATTTTTTGCTTTTTGTAGGGCAGTTGGGGTTAAGTGACTTGCCCAAGGTCACATGGCTAGTTTTTGTGTTAAGTGTTTGAAGTTGGATTTGAACTCAGGTCCTCCTGACACCAGGGCCAGTGCTCTATTCACTGTACCACCTAGCTACCCCTTATTTTTCCTTATGTTGAACCATCCCTGCATTCCTGATACAAATCCAATCTGGTCACAATCTTGTTAATATGTTGCTGTGGTCTATTTCCTAATATTTCATTTAATAACTTTGTAAATATCTGATTTTTAAAATTTATTTTCTAGCATGTTTTTTTTAGTTTTATGCTCGGTTCATTTGTTCTTTCTCTCTTTTGTACATTAAAACATTTAAAGACCTATTTTTTCCCCTAAGAACCGTTTTAGCTGAGTCTCATAAATTTGGTGTATTGTCTCATTGCTGTGGTTTTCTTTGATAAAATTTTCTATCATTCCTATGTTTTTTGACCCACTAATTCTTCAGTATTAAGTTATTTAGCCTTTTATTTTTAATTATTTTTTCAAAGGCCCCTTATTACATATAAATTTATTACACTGTGGTCAGTAACATAGGCATTTCATATTTCTACTTTTCTGCTTTTGTTTTTGAGGTTTCAAAGCCCCCAAATAGCCAGTTTTTGTAAAGGTTCCATGAAATACTGAAAAAAAATGTATGTTCTTTTCTGTTCCCATTTGGTTATCACCAGAGAACTATTATCTTTAATTTTCCATTCTAATCTATTAATTCTCCTTCCTATATTTTCCCTTATCAGCTATTCTATTTTCTATCTCTTGTGTCATTTCTTCCAGATGCTTTTGTAGTTCTTATAGACAAGGCATTCTATTTTCTGAGGCTCTACGTGGACTTGTTATGGATTTACTCCCTTCTTTTGGGCTTATCCTTTGTCCTTGTCTCATAAGTTATTTCTTTATTATGTTAGCCTTCCCTCCCCCCCCATTTGTTCATATCTGCAGCCTCAGTTTCTAGATTAGTAACTCGTATTTGAGTCAATTTCTGTACCACTGGATGGTATGGGTAGGCACTGTTTGATCTCAACTTTGGCATCTTAGTGTAGTCACCACAATTGTCTAGCCTTGCTACTTGCTATGGATCAGGTCCAGGCAGCCTAGATGCTGGTCTGGTTCTGTTTTCTCCTGGGGATGGAGAACAGATTCCTGGTTCCATTGAGTGCTGATCTGGACCTGTGCCCTTCTATGGAATTGAGCTGCTTTGTATTCCACCTACTACCTCCCCTAGCTATAGGATTCTCTATAGGATTCTCTCAGTCTTTCATATAATCCTAGACTGGATAGAGGCATTTATAGCAAATTCTCTTTTATTTCTTTATCATTATTTCTTCTGGTACATTTTTAGAGCTTTATTAGGCTATTTGTGAGGAAACTGGGATCCTAGAGACCCTAACATGGCACTATCTTCCTACTTTCCTCTTGAGAATAACAAACATCTTTAAGTGCCTACTACACAGAGAGCACTATGCTATGTTCTAATACATTTGCTTGCTTAATGTAATATTTTAATATCACAAATCTCATCATGAGTAGTTATGTTGATCACTAAAGCATGTGCACATTTGGTTGAAACTCCCTGTATGATTAAGGGACACACAGTTATTTGGACCAATGTATATGAAGTCAGTGGCTGGAGGAACATTGCCTGGTAAAACCAGTGACCAAGAAAAAAGTCAGCAACCAAAGTGAAAGAGGGTTGGGATTGAGTGGGAAGATGTGTGCAGCAATTCCCTGCTACATCTGAGTGGGCATCTGTGACTCCAGCATTGGATAATTGTCACATCAGCAGAGCTATCCATGCGATGCCACCCAACCTATTATAAATTAAATATAGCCCTGAATATTTATTTTCTATTCTTTTTTATCCATTCTTGACTAATAAGCAGTTGAGCCATATGTTAATTAAATATCCTTATAATCAGGTTTAGTGAAAGTTTTTCTCTACACAGAATAACAAGTTACACAATTTGAGAAATACATAGAGTTTAATAGTGAAATGAATGCTAAACTTCTTGTAGTTTGCAGCTAGCTACTTACAAACAACTGTGCAATTTTCATCAGCATTTCCCACTATTATAAATGCTTATTATAAAATGTAAGCACTATCTGCTAGTGACCTTTCTGAGATTTTTTCTTTAAGTTGGAGAATGAGGAAGTTTTCTTGAAAGGTAATTCCCAGTTAAAAGAGCTTCCAGAAATCTGAAAGCCATTTATACCTTATGAAACAAGAGACTCAAAGCTATATGTCAGGCAATTGTATCACTAATTTAGCTTTATATCATATAATGTAATATACAACTGATCTTGAAGGTATTTTTATCTTTATAAGCCTGGTGTCTAACATAAGTGCTTTATAAAGTGAATTAAATTAATATTGTCATAAAATCATAAAATGTATTTTCATTTTTTGTATTTCTATACATTTCTATAACAAATTTTTTAGTTTCCTCCTTGTAAAAAACTTCCAGAATAAATTATGTCTATCATTTCACCTGTCGACAATTGTTTCCTATTTCTAATATAGTATAGAAGATGATGGAAAACTCTTCTCAGTACCCATTATTAACTCTTCCATGAGGTACCATAACCATGCAGCAGAATTTGCTTTTCTTTCATCATTTTTGGCTTCCTCTTTACAGCAGCTGTGCCTGCTTGTTTTCAACTGATTTTATGAATCATCAAATTACTTTCCCATTTTTACACAGTGGAATCCATAACATGCTTGGAAACGTGGTCTCAGATTTCTTTTAACTAGAACATGTTGTTGATATGTAAGGAGATACAAGTAACTTCTTCACTGAGAGAAGTACAAGTCTATGAACAAATACCATACCCATTGTTAATGTTCAAATTGAAATGACAAACAATATTTATGACTTCATGAAACTCCTATCAATAAGTGTTACTCCCGTTTACAAAAGGAGAAATCCTGAAAGAGAGTCAGTGACTCAACCCAAATTGCAGGGAGAGGAAGGGATATTTTCAGGGTCATAATGAAAAGGAATCCTTCCTAACTAGGCCTGCACCCGAGCCATATTTTCTAGCCTGTAATTTAAAATCTATTTTAAAAAATTAAACATTATCAAGTGAACCACTTACTAACATTGCTAACAGTCTTTGAAGTCATAAACTTAAAACAGACTGCACATTTGCTGATGTTATAGTCCCTTTGAAGAAAGCATGTGGGCTCTTACATAATTAAATGAAAATGTAACAAAATTGAAAAACTGATGGCCAAATTATTTAATTCAGCAGTTCTCAACCTGTGAGTTGTGACCCCTTTGAGGGTCAAATGAGCCTTTCACAGGAGTCACAGTGGGTGCCTAAGACCATTGGAAAACACATATTTCCAATGGTCTTAGGAACCAAGACACCGGTCCTCTATCCATCTCCAGGAGGGTCCACCCACATGCAGATACACCCACATACGAGTATTAAAGGGTCACACACAGCATTAGGAAGATTGAGAACCACTGATTTAATTGCTCTATCTGCCCTCTTCCCCCTTCTACCCACACACCATGTCTAATACTAATTACTATAAACACCATTTGAGTTCTAACCCTATAATAATAATAAAGAACTTCCACTATCTACTACTAGTCATGGAAAGCTGCCTTTGCTTACGGTTGACACTAAAGGATAACAGACCCTGGCAAGCCATGTAGAGAAGGAAGCAAATTTCAAAGGAAATTTCAAAAAGCCCTACCCTGGAAATCAGTATGGAGAATATCATAAACAGTGGGAGCTAATGGAAATGTAAACAAGACAAAATTCTTCTGCTCTACATACTCCCTTGACATCAGTCAAGTGGTCCTGATCCTGACAGCCTACACACTTCTGCCCTTCCCATACAAGCCAAACAACCCCATACAGGCCAAACTCAGATACAGGGCAGGTTTGGTTCCAGATCACACAATAAAATGAATATCATGATAAAGCAAGCCACATAAATTTTTGGTTTCCCAGTACATTTATTTTTATACTGTAGTGTAGTTAAGTATACAATTATACATATATTATGTCTTAACAAATGTATATACCTTAATTTTTAAAATATTTTATTTCTAAAAATTGCTAACTGTCATCTGAGTCTTCAGAGAATCATAACCTTTTTGCTGGTGGAGGGTATTGCCTCAGTGTTGATGGCTGCTGACTGATCAGGATGGTGTTTGCTGAAGGTTGGGATGGCTATGGCAATTTCTTAAAATAAGACAATGTAAAGCCATGCACAAGCAGTTTTGCAGAGGACTGCTGCTGTGAACAGCTTTTAAGATTCTGATTATATAATATAGCAAACTATTTATTCAATAACAAATCCAAGCAAAATATTCACTTAAAATCAAGATACAGCATTCACAATGTTAAAACTTATCATGGACAATCAAAATATAGCATTTACAATGACATCACTAAAATGGCCACATAGTTTTCACCAAAGTGGTCACAATAGTTTTAAACAAAGTACACTCATTTTGTCAATCACAAAATCCTTAATTCAATCACAAAGTACAAAAGTCAAAGTTTTCCACCCCTAGGTCAGAGTAAATCACAGTCTTCTCAGTCAGTACACAGTATCCAAGTAAAGTCTTCTTTCAGCTTGACTCAAGGCTGACCCTCAGTTTCCATGGTTTCTCTTCCATGGTCCAACTTTCACCTGGGTTCAAAGGCAGGCAGCCCCCAATTCTTTGTCCAGTTCTTCATCTAGTTCCCATTCCACATTGAAGTTCACAGTATCCAGTCCACTTCAAGCCCTTCACAGTTCCTGTTTCTGGGAAGACAAAGCCTGACAGAGCCACAATAATAATCATACACATTGCCAGCAACATCATCAATTCACCGTCTGCCTGTGAAATCAACTCAGACCCACCAACAAGGTCTGAGAACTCAACACAAATCAGCAACATAGAAATCAACACAGACCCACAAACAAGGTCCAAGAGGTCAGCACAAATCATCAGTAATATCCCAGGACTTCCAAAACCCTCTTCCAGGACCTTGGTAAACATACAACCAAAAAAGCCTTTTTCAGGGCCCCCAGTAAGGTCCCAGGGCTTCTGTACAAAGTATCACAGAACAGATAAACAAAGTGCCAGGATACCACAAGTTTTATTCTTCTTGACTGTCACCACAAGAGTCCTCTTCTCAATTTTTGCTGTCCTGTCTCTAGCCCTGGGGCTTTCTTTACATAGTCATTAGCTCCTCCCCAAGAGTTCACAAGTTCTAGGGTTCGAAAGTTGTGGGGTTCACATGTTCTGTTTCTTAACAGACTTGATACAAGGCTCAAAAGAAACTTGAACTGAAACAAGGTGTTAATTCAATAGTTGAAACAAGGCGTGAATTACTTCTGTGATTGCCATTGGAGACAACAACCGAAGTTTGCCCACATTTATTGACTCTTCTTTCACTAGAACACCTACAGGCCATTATATTGGCCTAATTTCAATATTGTTGTCTTAGAAAATAGAAAGGTCTGAGAAGAGGGAGAGAAACTGGAATGGTCAGTCAGCGTAACAGTCAGAGTACACACAACAACAATTAAGTTTACACCTTATATGGGTGCGTCTTCTGGCACCTCAAAACAATTGTAACAGTGACATCAAAGATGACTGATCACGTAACATATAATAACAATGAAAAAGTCTGAAATATTTCAAGAATTATGTGACACAGACACAATGTGAGCACATGCTGTTGAAAAAATGGTTCTGATAAACTTAAAACAGGGTTGCCATAAATCTTTAATTTTATTTTAAAAAAATACAATATTTGTGAAGTGCAATAAAGCAAAATGCAATAATATGAGGTATTCCTATACAAATATTACACCGAGATATTTCAATCCTCACACATAAGTGTTCTATATTGTTCTAAGCCAATAAAGCTTTAGGACACCCTGTATTTGCTGAACACCTACAATAATATTAATATTAATAATAATACAACAATTAAAGTTTAGGGAGTGGAGTCAAGATGGCGGCGTAGAAGCAGCAAGGGCCCGCAGCTCCCACACCACCACCCTAACCACCCATAAAATATGAGCCCAGAGAAAGTCTAGGACTCTCAGACTCACAAAAATACAGAGAACACACCTCTCACTGAAGACAACTCGGCAGCAGGGACTCAGCACAGCCGCCGGAGTGAAGGCTGGAACAGCCAGAAGCCTAGACAGCGGCCAGGCCTGGGGCAGTGGGAAGGAGCTGAGCTGAGCCCGCAGCCAGCCTGCAGCGGTTCTACAGCCTCCAGCACCTCCACATCTGCCAAGGGTGAGGAGCAGGATGGAAGAGAGCGCACCTCAGCGGAGCAGAGACCCGGCCAGCCCAAAACCACAGCCCAGGCAAGACCCCAGGGCAGCCAGGAGGAGCAGCTGAGCCTCCCAAGCTTGAGTCTACTTCAAAGAAAATCTAAAGCACCAGCCTGAGGGGATATTTAAATCTTCAGATACAGTTAGTGAAAGTGAAACTTTGAAAATTAATTTGGGGAGTAAAGCAGTTTGGCCATTCTGCCCCCGGGGCAAAGAAGCAGTGGGGGAAGGCAACTGCTGGATCCGCAGGTGGCCCCCACCAGGCTGCTTCAGAGCCCCTGGCCTGCGGACTCAGCAGGGGGGCTGAATCGATTGATCAGGGCCAGGGCTCTTGCATTGAGTGGCCTGGATCCGGATCATGGTCTTGGGTGGTGGTCCTGGGGGGCACTTTCAGCAAGCCAAAGCTGGAGGGACTTGCAACACCCCCCCTA
>JAQQSW010000896.1:0-25653 GCA_028646575.1 Pseudocheirus occidentalis
AATGGCATAAACTCTAAAATGGGCATCATGCCACACAAGAGAGTAGGGGGTATGGGGATCAGCGGGGGTATGACGGAGGGGAGGACAGGGTCTGGGGGAGGGATGCTGAATGCTCACACTTCAATAAAGGGACAGGGACAGGGTAGAAAACAGAACAATGGGGGGGGAGGGATAGGAAGGAAGGACATATGATCACTGTCACAATATGTCCGCTATGAAGATGTCCTGTATAATCACACCTACAGAGACTGTATTGAATTGGTTGTCCTTCCAGCGCGGGTGGGTGAAAAGGGAAGAACTGAAAAAATCTAGAATTTAAAGCTCTGCAATACCTGAAACTAGGAATCAAGATATACAGGGGCTGGGATAGGGAGACCCTCCTTGCCCTACCAGAAACTTAGAGAGCAGACCAGGGGAGGGGCTCCACAGTGGGATCACTGTTTTGGGGATGGGGTAGGGGAAAGATGGAGAGAAAATTTGTAACTCAAAAATCTCATGAAAATGAACGATGTAAACAAGAAAACAAATAAAATTTATTATATTAAAAAAATATACTTGCCCCTCTCAGAGAGGTGCTGAATTTAAAATGCAAGAGATAAAACATCTTCAGATATGACCAAATGGGGATTTATTTTGCCAGATTATGCTTGTAGATATGTATTAATAAATTTTTTATTTTTAAAATTGTTCAACAGTAGGAGTAAGGGGATAGTGGAAAAGACATATTATACAATTTTAAAATGCTAATTAGTTGGTAAGGAATTATGAGTATTAGTGGCATCAAAGAGACTATGTTTTGCAAAATTTTGCACCCAAAAAAGCCCATCCAACAAAATAAGATTATCAATGTCATTATATTATATTATAAATATATTCACATAACATCATTTTTATTTCATGCTAAAGATTTTTGTTGTTGTTCAGTCTTTCAATCACAACCAAATCTTTGTGACCTCATTTGGTGCTTTCTTGGCAAAGATACTAGACTGGTCTGCCATTTCTTCTCCAAGTCATTTTACAGATTAGTTTGTATGTTAATAAAGCATTCTTTTTATTGAAAAACTGAAATTTTCGAATTACTTTTTCATTAATTATCTCATTTGGACTTAAGGACAAGTCTGTGAGGTAGTTAGTTATTGCCGGTATTTTTTATTTATCTCATTTTACAGATGATTAAACTGAGGCTAGAGGGGTGAAATCATTTGCCATAGTTTCAGAGGAGGACTCATACTCAAGTTTCTGTGATTCCAAGAACAATCTGATATCAATTACTCCACACTTTATCCCCACAGAATTATTTCATGCAGCACAGTAGATTTGCTCAGATCCTAATACCCCAAGACACTTAATAGCTATAGTGATCCTGGGTAACTGAAACTCCAAGGCTCAGTTTCTAATCTAGAAAATGAGCATCATAATAATAAACGTATCTGCCTCCCAGGTTTACTGTAAAGTTCCAAAGAGATAATATTCATAAATCACTGTATATGTATTAGGTTGTTCCTTTCTATCCTTAACTATAGCACAGAACTTTGTACCTAATAAGTGCTTAATTGTTGCTTATTGAATTATAAATTTTAAAGTGCTATACAAATATGGTTATTATTATTGTTATCATTGTTAATAGGAAGGATTATATACATGTACCAACATATAATGAGAAAGATGCAGTCAGCCATTTCCCAGTCATCCTCCAATGAGGCTGTATAAGTCTGTACTAGCTGCCAGACTTTAGTGAAATCATCGTCTTCTCTCCCTATATGCTTCTATTTCCTCCTAGAATTACTGAGGCTTTGTGCTTTGGAAATAAGTGAAACAAGTCCATCTGTGCAGCTGTTTGATCTAGACAACCTGTTAGTCTGGGCAGTTTAATTCAACCACCTTTTTAAACTATCTCCTCAAGAATAAATGCTACGAGAACATTTTAAGTAATAATAGGCATTCAAGTTGCTACCAGTGTTGGAGATTTCTCATTAACCAAAACCTGCTCCTCTATAATACATAGTGACCTTCCAGGTTGATAAATCTGGATAATTATTGACTTCTGTAGAAGTTAGTGTTTGCATATTATTTTTAGGACATTCAAAATAATAGTCTGACAACACTGGGAACAACAAAAATGCTAAATCATTATAGAGCAGACACACAGCCTTTCTGGTATTTTCAATTGTACCAGGCAAATATCAAAGAGCCAGGTTTAAATCAAGGCTAAAGGTGATTTGATTGTAATGAACAAGCTCTTTCAGCACCATGGAGACACATCCTTCAGTCCCTCTGAGGCTCTCATCATCATCATCATCATCATCATCTCTCTCTCTTCCTCTCTTTCTCTCTCTCCCTCTCCCCCTTCCTCCCTCCCTCCATTCATCCATCTATCCCTCCTTCTCTTCTCCAAGCACATACTCTCTCTTTCTCTCCTGTGACATTGACCATTTACTGCCTAAGAGTGTTGTCATGTTTTCAGTAATAATTTTCATTTCTGCTACTAGATCACATACACAACAAGAACAATGACTATACCTGCATCTCCTACCATCCCCATCCCCAGCCTATAAAAAAGGAGCTGCCCAATAAAAGCTGGATGGTGATGATTGTAATAACCAAAGCATTATATGCTTCAATGCTTAAAGGTTTTGCAAAATGATTTACATACCATACCTCCCTTGGTCCTCATGAAAATTCTAAGAGGCAAATAGTACAGATATTTTAATCCCATTTTACAAGTGAGGAAACTAAGAGTAATAAGTGACGTTTTTACAATCCCACATCTATTGTCAAAGGTGGGATTTGAACAAAGGACTTTCCTGATGCCAAGCCCAAAGCTCTTTTTTTGATGACACTCTGCCTCTCTGGTGATGATGACACAAGCATAAAATGTTTCTATCCCTACTTCCTTTAATTTCCCCCCCATTCAACCTTTGCACCTTTTTTCACTGTCTCCTCTCTGGAAACTGAATTCTACTGAAGTGTGGAAAAGTTCAATTCTTTTAGTCAGTGACTCAGAAGCAGTTATTAAAATTTCACTATGTGCCAATCCCTGTGCTACATTCTAGGGATGCAAATACAAGGGATCAAATGAACTGTCCTCTCAAAGAGCTTACATTCTAATAGGAGAGACAACAAGGAGAGGGAGACAGGGACAGAGAAAGAGACAGAGAGAGGCAAAGCTTCAGAGGGATAGGAAGGATATGGGTATACATGTGCATGTATATATGCGTGTATACACATATATGAATAAATACAAATGGTTTGAAGTAAAAGGACCCTTCATCTTGACTGCATCAACCTATTTCATTGTGAGGAGAATAAAGATAAGGGCATGGTCATGCCATATTTAATTGATATGGGTGATTACTTCCTTCAAGTGATAGAATTGAGGCATAAATACTCATTTTTCCATGCTTCAGTAGATGTGTGGCTCTATCCACATGGATACTCCTTCTATTGGAGCAACACATCCATATCTGTATCATTCCTCCCATAAATCCACGCCCATGTACTTCCTGTCAATCCATCTCCTTCTGTAAATCTTTCATGCAATATCTACCCAACCCCCAGATAGGCCTACTCAAGTGTCTTCAAACATTTCTCAGTACTAATGTAGCAGTGTTTGTCTACTGTTATAATGTCTATGCTAAATTTTGCCAATGCTACTTCCATAACATCTCATATCTGTCCCATTCTCTCTGCTCGCAGGACCACCATCCCAATCCAATTTCTCATCACCTCTTGCTTAAACTATTACAAAAGTCTCTTAATTGGGTCTCCCTTCCTCAGGTTCTACCATTTGGGGGATTTTTAAGGGTTTTGTTTAATTAACCACCATGAAAGGAAATAATACTCCCATCTCTAATCTACCTCATACACAATGGTTAAAGTGATTTTCCTAAAGCCAGTTTCTAACCATGCCACTACTCTGCTCAATAAACTCTAGTGGCTTCCTATAGCCTCTAGCATCAAATGGAAATTCCTCTCTTTGTGCCTTCACAACTTGCATCCCACTTACCTACCCAGCCTAATTGTTCGTCATCCCCCTATTTGTTCTCTATGGCCCAGCCAAACTAGTCTGGTAACTATTTCTCACACTGTAATCTATTTCTCATCTCTGCAATTAGATCATATTCTCCTTATCTCAACCTCTTTATTGTTGTTTAGTCATTTTTCAGTAGGGTCTGACTCTGTGACCCCATTTTTTATTTTCTTGGCAAAGATACTGGAGTGGTTTGGCTCTTGCCTAGGTTGGGCTTCTCCTTATATATGGTCATTAGCTCCTCCCTGTTCTGCCTCTTCCTGTTTCATCAGCAAATTCCTCCCACTTTTGGGGTTCACAAGTTCTGTTTCTTAACAAGGACTTGATGTAATCAGGGCAAGGCTCAAAGGCACTTGATCTCAAACAAGGTGCTAAATACTTAAGTAGCTGAAACAAGTCACTAAGTAGTCTTTGCTTGCCATTACACCAGGTTGAATTTTGGTATAGTAGAAAGTGCTTTGAATTTGGGACAATTTGTCTTTGATTGGCCTCATGCCAACTTTTTGAAGCTTTGTTTCTATAGACTCCTCTGTTTACTGATTGTTCTCCTTGTAATTGGTTGTCAAGACTCTTATATTGTTTTACAAATGAGTTTGTACTCTAAACTAGAATCACAGAATCTCAGAGTTGGAAAAGAACTAAAAGACCTATTAATTCAGTCCAGAATGGAATAATAATCCACTCATTGTAATACTTGACAAGTATTCATCTAACCTTTGCTTAAGGATTTTCAGTGAGTGAGAATCCACTACCAATGAAGGCAGTTCATTTCTGCTTGAGATAGCTTTATTAAGAAGAGTTTTTATTCTTTATATCAAATCCAAATTGTCTTCTCCGCAATTTCCATCTATCACACCTAGTTCTGTTCTCTAGAACTAAGTAGAAAAAGTTAAATCCCTCCTTCATTGGACAGCACTAAAAATAACATTAAAATAGTTATTATATCCTCTCTCACTCTTCTTTTACATTCTAAGCAATCCTAACTCCTCTAACAGATCCTCAAGGAATGATATCAAGGACCTGCACAATCCTGATTGCCTTCTTTTGGGTCAAAATAGAAAGAAAAGTTCATACACTTGTCACTAGAGAAAAGATGAGGAAATGCAACTCCATCACTTCATTGGAGAGGTGAAGGACCATGGATGTGTTTTGCTAGACTACTATCTTGATGGTGCAGGGAGGGAGAGGAGGGAAGGTTTGCCCTTTACTTCTTATTTTTATTGTTTTTGTTCTTTATTTTTTGATAGCAGACAGAAGTATCATTTCAGAAATTAAAGTGATATAAAAACAAATTTTATCATTTAAAAAAAATTAAGTCTAATACATACCAAAATGTTCATAGAAGAGCTTTTTGCAATACTAGAAACAAAGTGGGTACACATCAATTTGAAAATTGCTGAGTAACATATGGCATATGAATGTGCTAGGGTATTATTATTGTGCAGGATAAAGTAATGACTATGAGCATTCAGAAACAGGAGGATTTGTATGAACTGATTTAGAGAGTAACACAATTCCTTCCTCCCAGAAGAGAGATGGGTGTGATAAGCAAGATGTGATGTTGCATACATGGTAACATATAGCGACCGCATTGATTGTTTTGTTTTACTATTCATTATGGTTCAATTCTGAAGTGAGAGAGAATATACAGAAACAGCTGATACCTTGATAAGGACCTAATGCCTTTTTTCATTCATCATTTCTTCATTTGTGATGTGAAAGTAAGGGACATCAATAAAATTTATTCTAATAAATAAATATATAGAAAATGGTCTTAGAAAGGACTTATGGTTCCTTTTTATAAAAGGAGATATACAGATATATAGATATATAGATATATGACAAAAGAAGTACTTAGAGACTTGTTTCAGCCACTTAAGTATTTAGCACCTTGTTTGATATCAAGTGTCTTTGAGCTTTGCCCATGATTATATCAAGTCTTTGTTAAGAAACAGAACTTGTGAACCCCACAGTGGGAGGAACTTGCTGATGAAACAGGGAGGGGCAGAAGAGGGAGAAGCTAATGACCATATATAAGGAGAAGCCCAAGCTAGGATATATATATATATATATATATATATATATATATATATGTTTGTGTGTGTATCCACATATATATATACACCCATATATATGTATATGAATTATGTATCTACAGAACTCATCTGATCTTAATAAACCTGCCCCCCCAAACAAAAAAGAAAGAAAAGAAATTAATCTGTAATGACTTCTTCTTGATGAAAACACATACACACATGAGTGTGAGGGAGATGTAGAATGACCAAATCATTGGTGTTTGATCACTGCTCCCTTCTCTAGATATTCACTATTCATCTCTTTCAATATTACATTCTAGAATTTTTCAAGAATCATTCACTGACTTGAATGGTGCAGATTCCATGTTTCTCTTTTTTTTTAATTGGGGCAGCTGCTAGTTTCCAATGCTGTATAATATCTCCTCGGTTTTCATTGCTACTTTTGGTCACCATGTCTCTCTCCTTGTCAATACAATATGTAAATATGCATATTCAATACATACACACATATCATACCATATCATACCATACCATACCATATCATATCATATCATGCCATTCCATGCCATACCGTACCATACCATACCATACCATATCATATCATATCATATCATAACATATTTATTTATTTTATTTTATTATATATATATATACATACATGCATGCATATACACACACATATATATTTTCATGCAAGTGTTTGGAAGTAGACGATATGATGATATTGATTATCTGAGCTCTTTATTTATGGTTCCCATTGCATGTTTTTCCAATGTGAAAAGAAAGTGATAAAACAAAAGAATATGATAGGTTATATATGTAAGTTGTCTGTCCAAAATAGAGGGTTTTGTATGAATGTTACTTACTGTAGGTGAGAACTAAATGGGGAATACTAGGTAGATACAAGGAAACTAATTTTTCTCTCCCTGTTCACAATAGCATGTGCTGCTTTCGTCTGAGTCAGAAGGAAAAATAGTCCATTGTCTTATTTTCCCCATAAAATTTCTAGCAAATGGAAGACAATTGATGTTATTATCATATCTGACTAATGCCCCAGCATGTAGATTTATATACTTTAAAAGCTGGAAAGGACCTGAGAGAACACGTAATCTCATCCTGCACCACCACCACCATCATGATTTGTCATAAAGAAACTGAGACCCAGATGAGGGAAATGTTTTTCCACACATCCAGGTAGCTCAGGCCTGCAAAATCTGAGTCCCATGGGCACACCTGGTGGCCCATTAAAAATGTGGAGGATGTTTTCCACTGCATTTTTTGCAGGCTCCCCCAAATCCTTTGGTGTGCAACCAGGGACTCATGGGCTGTAGGTTATGAAGGCCTGAAGTAGCTCAGTGCTGTTTCCATTGTACCATTGATATCTGACACAGAAATTAATATGCTATTGTTTACTATAGTCCTGAAGGAACAAAGATGAGATGGTTTAGGTCCAGTTCAACTAGGACTTGAATAGATGGCCTCTCAGTGTCTCGTTAAGCACCCAAAGTCTATAAATGATGTTTCTTATAAATTTAATAACTATTTAAAAGAGAAAACTATTTTAAAAACTCAACAACCAAAGAGTTATCCATCAGACTCTATTGTCCATTGTCCCCAAACCAAAGAAATAGGTTGCTGGAATTAGCAATGATAGCAATAAAAGATAACATATTTTAAAAGCTGACCTCCCTGGGAAGTAGAAGTTAAGAGATAAGGAAAGGATTAGGAGAAGGAGATACAGGAAGGAGTGTACTAAAAAGGGGAATATTATTAATTACACTATATCAAAATCATAAAGCCCAATTTTGCCTTTAATCTGCTGCTGCCTGGGAAAAAGAGTGCAAAAAGATATACAGAGAAAAATCATGGTATAATTCAGGTGACCCTGGATCCAACAGAGAAAGGAAGTGGGTTTTCACAACCACAGAGAAGCAAATACACACCAACATCAATTTATAAAAGGGACACAAGACTTTTGTGGTATAACTCAGAACCTACTAAGTTAAGAAACTAGCTAATATTAAGAAAAGTGAGAAAGGGTGATTGGAGACAAAATTTTAAAGTGAGAACCATGATCCTCTTATAATTATTATTATTATTATTAATTATTTAAAATTGATTAACTCTCTAAAATGCTTATCCTGTAAAGGATAAAAATTTATAGGCTTAACTGAGCAGCTACCAATGCTCCAGACACAGTTTAGATGAGAATCTGAATGAGGGGGATAAACTAACAAACAAAAAAACAATCTCAGGAAATTATATGAGGCAATCTGGGGAAGGAAGAGAAAACCAATTCGTCATGTTGAGACTCTACTATGTCAATAATGTCAAGCTAGTGGGAAAGAACCCTCTCAAAATCCCATCCCTCACTGTAGGCATTGGGATCTAAATGGGGGGAAAATGCATGAAAAAGCCAATTTAATCTTAAATTCATAACCAAAAAATGAATTAGAAAAGTCAACCACAAAGATGTATGCCTTAAAATGTTTCCCTCCCCTGATTTTAAATAAACTTGGTTATTCTAAGAGGGTTGAATGAAAATATTGGGAGGCAGTCATAGTGGGGGATTTGAAATCAAAATGTTGGTTCAAATCCAACCTCAGACACTTACTAGTTGTGTGACTCTGGACAAGTCACTTAACCGTGTTTGCCTCAGTTTCCTCATTTGCAAAATGAGCTGTAAAAGGAAATGGCAAATCACTCCATATCTTTGCTAAGAAAACCCCAAATGGGGTTATGAAGAGCAGTACATGACTGGAAAAAAAAGTCTCAGCAACACCAATTATATGGAACCCTAAACAGCTTGGGGAAGGAAAACATTTTCCTCTTTTCTCCTCTTGGTTTAAACCTATGCAGAGCTCAACAAACACCAAATATCCTCCTTATTCATTGACTTATTCATTCAAAAAAATTAATCACCTTATGTATGCAAAACCATTTTGAAAATCAAACTAAGACTCTAATTGTATCTAATTCTACAGTGGATCCGGTTTCAACAGGTAGCCACTCTTCCAGGTGCTGGAAGGTTGGAAAGAGAGTGATGTTGTTTTGTTTTTTAATCTGTTCTTTCTATTTAATTGATAAGCTGAGCAATTCATCTTCAGCTTTGTATCTAGTCTCCACTGTAGTCTTTTTCTGCTTTTCTGCCACTGTTACTAGGGCAATAGGATGACACATACATAATGAACAAGTAGGAACCAATCAGGAATGTCTCTTGTTACTGGGAAACACTAAATTCATCCTCTCCCTGCTAACCTCTGCACACTCCCAGTCTAGAGAATCTGGCTTGGAGGAGGAGGGACGAGAAGTAAGGAAAATTCACTGATATTGAAAGAAAATAGGAGAAATAAAGAGAAATCATATTTGAAAAAAGAAAAAAATCATTGTTTAAGAAATTCAAGCAAGCATCTGCATGTTAAATTACCAGTATACTTGCCTTAAAAATAAGAGATTTTCTTCTATGCACCCTACTGAAGTACCGAGGGTTTTTATTTTCCATCTCAGAATAAAGATTTTTTGAAAAAAAATTTTAGCTGATTCTACTTTGAGTGTCTGGAAAACTACAAACAGATAACATTTCTCCCTGTGAGGGAAATGTAGCTAATGAACCTGATGCACAGCAAGACCACTTCCATGACTAAAATTCAAAGACTTAACAATTCTTTCAGCAATACATAGGCATGATACCAACTCAAGATTAAGAAAGTGGTGTGGTGGAAGAAGGACCTTTTCCCCTATTTTTAGGAATTTTTTTATCAGAAGCTAAAACAGGGGTGGGTAGGATAGTAATGGTAGTAGATAGCAGGTAGGTGGGGGAAGAAGGCAAGAGTATTAGTGAGGTCAGTCCCATTACATACATAGTCACCCAAGAGAATTGGTGATTTGCCTCTCCTTCTGTCCTCCACCGTCTGGTCCAGGACCCTGCTTCTTCTCCCTTTGTCTCTCCTTCTCCTCTGTCCCATGAGGTTATGGGCTGAAATACCTTAAGGCCTAGAGGTAGTAGCCTCCAGATCTTGACAGGGAGAAAATGCCTCCTTTATCCTGCACTTGTAGCCAAGTTCCCATCACCCTGCCCTCATAGGCTCTGCCTTTTGCTTCATACATCAAGAGAATTTCTATAACTAGCAAGCTGCCAGATGGAAGGAGAGAAGACAGTTAACTATGTCCCCTTTTGCCTTTGAAGAAACAAATTTAAATCTCTTCCTCAGTTGACCAAAGCAACCATTTTTACTGATCGTTTCTCGCTCCATCTAGTAGACTGACCAGTTCTAGGAGAGCTTCAGGGATTCTGGAGATGAGGTCTAATTTAAACATTGTGTGAGCACTTTTGATCTCCCTTGGTTTTAAACTCTGTTTTCAGTGCTACCAAACAATGAGTCAATTGAGTCAACAATATAAAACAACAGAAGAAGAAAAACCAACAAGTAAACAGATGGTTTGAATTCAGTCAAAATGATTTATCCAGTTACCTTCTTGTAGACAGCCTGAATTCAAAGGGAGAGTCTCCTAAAATAAGATGAGTGATCAACAATAAGGTCATTTTCAGAATAGGATCCAGTTAAAAAGGCATGGAGTACATTACTCAACAGTAATAAAAATGGAAATTAGTAACTCTAGGAACTCTGACTGAATTACAGTTAACTTATTTACGTATACTGATTTGCATGCTGGTAGAGCATGACATATTCATCACCACATTTTCCTATGCCCTCTCTATTCCTGTCCTTTCTTTATTTTCCATTCACCTGCAATAGCTAATAAAGGAGTACTTTGCTGCTAATTTCAGCTGTTCAAATGCCTTTGAGCCTCACCTTTGATTGTTTCAAAAGTATTTGTTGGAAATAATAAACATTGTGTTGCCCTTAATAGGCCTAAGGGAGTTTGGAGACCTTCTTTGATCTTAATAGGCCTAACATCATCACATGGAATGCAGGGTAGGAGGAGCTTGCCAAAAGAGGGGAAGAGGAAGGGTGAAACAGGAGGGAACAGCACAGAAGAAAGTTTGAGCATATCTTAGCAGAACTAAGAGGGAGAACGCTTGTGATCTCGGCACTCTGTAGCACTGTCGGCTGGTCTGTCAAACAAAAGCACCCAATCTGTTGTTTTTAGGCAGAAGTCCTGAAAGAGGACTTTACTGCTGTTATAGAAACCCTGAAAGAAGACTTTACTGCTGTTACAGAAGTCCTGGGACTTTACTGTTGTTTTGTGTTTGATTTCTCAGACAGAAGCCTTGCCTGTCAATTTTTGTGTGTAAATGTTGTTGTAGCTTGGTTAAGCTTTGTCTTCCTATAAACAGAAACTTCTAAGAACTTAGAGTGGAGCAGTTAAGGTGAGGTATGAAACCTGAATGGAGAACTGTCTACGTGTAAGTCCAGGCAAGAGTCATGTGAGTCCAGGCAAGAGTCATGTTAGTCCAAGCAAGAGTAGGGTGAATCTAGGCAAGATCTGGGAGTGGCCAGCATGTAGAAAAGGAGTCATGGGTTTTGGAAGTCAACCTCTAGTTAAGATTAAAGAGGATTTTGCTTGGGTATTCCACATTGACTGATGAGATTGTGACTTACTGTGACCTAGGGGTGGGTGGTGTTGTACTTTCTGCCACCCCTTAAGGATGATTGGCTTAAAGATGATTGGAAGTCAAGATGAAAGAAGACTTTACTTGGATACTGTGTATTGATTGAGGAGACTGTGGCTTACTGAATGACATGTTTTATTTAAGACTCTGTGGCAACCTTAGTAATAAGTTGTTGTATTACATTGTTGTTATTACATTTACATACATTTGTTTACATTTACATAAATGCTATTACATTTACATTACAATACATTACACATATTACATTGTGCTTTAGTTTATTGTTGATGAAATAGAGAGTTCACTATACTATGGGATTAGATTCTTAAAGTTATTCACAGCAGTGGTCCTCAGGAGAGCTGCTTGTGATTGGTTCTACACCTCCATTCTCCCACCTCACCCCCTCAACCCTCAGCCCTTCCTCACAACTTCCTAATTCAGCTTCATAAAGGAAAAACAAACTTTGGCAGCATGGTATATGGAAAGAATCCAGGATTTGGAGTAAGAGGACCTGGGATTGGTGCTTCCTCTGTTAGTAATTACCTATACCACCTAAATGTTTATAGAACTGACTTGATTTGAATTGAATTGAGAAAGTTTCCCTCCCTCTCTCTTCCTCTGTCTCTCTCTCTCATCTTCTGAATCCTCATCTGTAAAATGAGGGGGTTAGACAATGATTTCTAAGTTCCCTCCCAGTTCTAAATCCTACAATCCCAAATTATAACACAAGATTTAAAAAAAAAAACCAACAGTGGTCCCTTTTAATGTATTCCACATAGTTAGACACAGCTGTCTAACACTGCAATGCTATGTCATGGAGTAATGGAGGAACACATTGAAAAGATTATTGCTTTAGAGGACTTGCGTTCCAGTCCCAGAACCACAACTTACTACTTGTGTTTTCTTTGGCTAACCATTTAACCTCTCTGTCATCTGTAAAATGAGAGTTTGGAACTAGACGGCATCTAAGGTCCTTTCCACCTCTAAATCTCTGCTTCTGTGGTCTGGATTACTTTAGATGAAAAATTTGTCATTACATTTAACATAGAGCTAAGCTGCCCATAAAAGGGAGATAGGAGAAGGGGAAAGAGAGGTGATTTTTTTAATTGAAATGAACAAATTGATTTTATATATGCCCATAAATCTCTTTATGTACATAAATCAATTTAAGATAACATTATCTGGATAAGTTTCAAGTCAAGTAAATAAATATTAAACCCCATTGTGTACCAGTCACTCTGCTAAGTACAAGACAAACAAAAAAAGATAAGTAACAGTCCTTACTCTCAAGGAGCTCATAGCATAATGGGAGAGACTTTATGTAAACAACTATATACAAACAAGATGTCTACTGCATAAATAAAGTTTAATAATAAGCAGAGGAAAGGTACTAGAATCAAGGCAGTTCAGGAAAGGCTTATGTAGAAGGGAGGATTTTAGTTGGAACTTGATAGAAACCCTCCCTCCACCTGTATCAATATCCCCTAAACACTCTGAATTCCACTCTGCAGACAGGACTACATCAACAGTCATCAACGTCAGCAATTGTTTAATGGAATCATTCCACTTGCTTTCCTCTCACCACTGATATTGCAGGAGCCTGGACATTATTACGAATAATTAGAATTCAATAAGAGCTGATTGTTCATTATAGGGAAAATGAAATTTTTCACATGGCCTTTGGCTCAGAAGACTTCTTACACATAATTAAATAGTTTCACATCTTGACATTTGGTTTCCCTTGTTATTGGAAAACTTGCTTAATTAAGTTTTTAATTGCAAATCATCTTGAAGAAGCAAATTACACGACATGGGCTAAAATGAGCAATTGTTTCTGATAACCACAAAGGACAGACGAGTCAACCAAAAAATTCCACCATAATTTGATTGATTCTCTGTGTCATGAAGCCTGTCAGTCAATAAGTACACCTACTATGTGCTGAACTCTATATATTTGTACATCAGTGGATATCTGGAGCTGGTAGAGGTAATCTAATCTAGACCTTTTATTTTGCAGAAGAGGAAATGTAGTAATGACTTTCCCGAGGTCACAGACAGCAGTGTCAGAGGCTAGAAATAACCAGGTATTTTCTGACTCCAAATCCAAAATGTGTGTGTGTACATATATATGTGTGTGTGTGTGTGTGTGTGTGTGTGTGTGTGTGTATACATATATGTGCGTATACATATATATATATATATATACACATATGTGAAAGCTATACTTCAATATAATTGTTTCCTTTATACTCCTATGTATTTTGTAGCTTTAAAAACATTATTCTGGGAATCTGAAAATACACAAAAAGAGTTAAGAACCCTTAATTTGGTCTAAATCAGCAGTGAGGAACCTGTGGCCTTGAGGCCACATGTGGGCTTCTAGGTCCTTGAGTATGGTCTTTTGACTGAGTCCAAGTGTACAGAACAAATCCTTTTATTAGGGGAATTTGTTCTGTGAAGTTGAGATTCAGTCAAAGGGCTATACCTGAGGACCTAGAAGGCCTCATGACTGCAGGTTTCCCACCCCTGGTCTAAGTTATCTACACCTCTATAAAATAGCTTTCTATTAGGAAGGGGCTAGGGTACTAGAGAGGAGAGAGCCCTCGGCTCATATTGGCTCATAGGCAGTACAGAGAATTTATTCTAATGACCCAGTATATGACTTTTTTCTGACCTAACACATCTTATTTCTACTATGATATGATTCTCTAATCAATTCAGATCACAAGGTTGAGAAAAATGAGCAGGGGTAAGAGCTGTAAGAATCTCTAAACAGATGTTTCCAGTCAAGAGATGCCAGTCTTCAGGCCCCAATCTCCCAGCAGCTGCTAAGTTAGAGAGGAACCCTATTATGGAGCCAAACTGTTTTAGGAGTTCCATCCCAAAGAATTTTCTGTTCCATCTCCAAAGAAAAAAACCACCTTGTTTTGATTTATCCTTTCTAACTCAGAAATATCTTCAGAGATGAAAAGGAGCCTTATCGTGGAGCTCTTGGGGCTCTCTTACAAAGGGCTGTATGCCCATTCACTCTGCGCTTCTCTTTCAGTAGTCCCTACTGAGTCCTAAGAACCCGGGATGTCTCTTCCTCCACATTTTGCATTTGCTATTGAACAGCTCTGAAGTATTCCTTCAGCACATGTGCTTGCCTCCAGTGTTCCTTTTCCCCAGCTCTGGGTAACTATATTTCAGATTAATGAATGTCTTTCCACTCTTTCTGCTAGTCCTTGAAAATGAGTCAAAATCAATTAGAAATGATTTTCTTATAATGAGCACATTAAAATATGAAGGCAGACAAAGTAAAACTAAAAGGTATTGGCTGAATAGCTCTTATTTGACTTGAGTAATTAATGCTAAGCTTTCCCATGTATATAATTAGTGCATCAAATGACCAGCAGTGCTACATTTAATCTAGGATGAAAGCACTGAGGCATGGGATTTAGGCTTCCCAAAGTGTCCCTCCTAAGTGCCTCCCTGGAGCAGATATGTAATAGTACTGGAGATGTACATCCTTGACTAGTAATTGAGGTGCTTTGCCTGTGATCCACTGATGCCACAAATGGAATCTTTGCCAGGTTGTAAAGTTACTTCTAGCCCATTTCCTCTAATCATTGAGATACTTCTTGCAGAGCTGAGATATTTTTTATATCGATCCACTCCCAAGCCCATCTCCAACTTCAGGCAATTCAGAGTTACCTTGAGGACACTTAAAAACATTTCACATGATTTCTGAAAGAAGCCTAAAGAAATGCTGTCCCTTCCTTCAATTTCTTTGATACAATCCACTCTCTTCTTCAGCCCTTGAGCAATGGGAATATTAGACAGGAAGAACATTAGAAATAAGTTTTTGTCTCTAGCTTTTAAAACTAACTGGCAGTAGCTCCAGTTTCATTTTCAGAGAATAATACTTCTCTGAATATGCCACAGGCCACATTCTGTGTTTCAATCACTGCAAATTAATCTCAGCTTTAAAACATTTTCTCCATGTCTGCTCTTCTCTTCCCTCTGCTGCCCCACTCCCTCTCACCCCATTCCTGCACCCAATCTTTTCTACCTTATAAGGGAATAATGCATATGTAGAAAGAAGAGTAGAACAGTGTTAGGAGGGCTGCTGCCTGATAGCAATCCTGGAAGCTGAAAACACCTTTCAAGGCCCAACGGGGTGCAGAGCTCTTCATGTCCTTCTTCTGGTTCTCTCCCTCTATAAAGAGAATGATGTGAATCCTGAATTTTGCAATAGACTCTCTTCCAGAGGAATAGGAGTTTTAACATGCTGGCTAATAGATATGGGAGGTGCAATGGTAAAGGGAGAAATGTATTCAGCTTTTTTGAGAGGGTGAAGGAATTTGGAGTGGCATTGAAAGAGTTTTAAAACATGCCCAGACCCAAGTGTCAACACTTAGAGTTTACAGCGTGAATGTTATTAAGTAAAGATTTCATTAGAGAGGAGAGAGATTCCAATAGGGGATAGTGAGGAGGGACAAAGCACAGATCAGACAAGAATGATAATACTTTGTAGTAGAAAAAACAAAGACCATATCAGCAAATGGGTTCTCCTCCTGGCTCTGTCACTAACTAGCTGTGTAATTGTGAGGTCCTTCACCCTGTGGGTCATCATTCCCTTGCCTACCAAATAAAAGAAGTAAGATTAAATTATTTCCGGGGTCTCTTCTCACTCTAAAATTTTATAATACCTTATTGGGAATAGAGTTGTTTCACAGCACCATAGAAATTGCTCCTTTCCTCAGCCCTCATCTCTTCACCACTAATTCCTTCCAGGGATATGAACAGGCTTTGTGCTGATAACCCTCAAACACATGCTCCCTAGTTGCTATGCACAAGATTTATATAAATCTCCCCTTTCATCAAATCTGAGTGAGGGAGGGGGGCAAGAGTGGTGATAGTAATGCATAGAATTAATAGCAGGAGGAGGTTTTTTTTTGTTTTCATTTAGTAACTAAAACTACTGCCATATTAGGCACAGAGGCAGCTGGATGGCATGGTGGATAGAATGTTGGACAAAGTCAAGAAGGCCTAGTTCGAGTGTAGCTTCAGACACTTTCTATGTATGTTCGTGGGTAAGTCAATGTCCTTGATCTCAATCTCTTTCCTCTCCTTCCACACTTCCTCTCCCCTGATCTTTTCTATCTTATAAGGGAATAATGCATATGTAGAGAAGAAGGGTGGTACAATATTAGAATGGCTGCTGCCTGGCCATTTCCTCATCTGCAGAATGAGGAGAATACTAGCACTTACCTCTCTGGAATGGTGTCAAGACCAAAGGAATTAACTTACTGTAAAGTGTTTTGCAAGCCTTAAAGTGCTATATAAATCTTGGTTATCATTATTACTATTGTAACTCCAGTCCCAAAGCCAATTGGCATGAAATTCTCTCCTCATTAGTAGAGACCAGGGCCCTGTGCCTGGGTGAGGAATGGAGCGGAGCTGGTGAACACTGGAGAGAGAAGAGTTCTTCAGCCTTCTCTTAGGTTTCTTCCAGTCCCTCACCACACTACTATTATTCTTCATTAATATTACATACCACTTAACTGGGATACTATAGAAGGAATTCATGCAATGAGTATGTGTGTAGAGACGGGAATGGGGAGGACAGGGTTAAATAGGTGACATATAATCATAGAATGTTGAGAGGTTATTGGTAAAGAACTAGAAGCTATTATAGCATTTGATCAAAAAAGTACCTTAAAGGCTATCTTGCCCAACTCCTGCATTTTACAGGTGGGGAAAACTGAGACCCTGAGAAGTAAAGTGGTTTGCTCAAATAGCAGAGCTGGGCTTTTGCATTACTTTGTTGGAATCATTTGAGCCCAATATACTAAATGCAGCTTAGGTGATTTGCGCAAGGTCACAAAGCAGTAAGAGAAAGAGCTAAGCTCAGGATGCTTCCCACTTCACCCTTCCAACATGAAGATTCTGTGGAGTCATGGTTCTAGATTTCACCTAAAGCTGACCACTCTGGATGTAGAATTTTATCTGCCTTAGCAGATATACCACCAAGTATTGACAGACAAATGTTTTCAAGTGTCATTTTATCAAGACAATGACTTCACCCTTTTTTAGCATTCATTTTAGAATTTCTTCCATAATCTTTTTTTTCCCCTCTGGAAATCTATTGAATTCAAGTTGCTTTTATTAATGTACAGATATAAACTCTGATCCCAAAGCAACACATTCCTTTTATTATAAACATTATGCCATTGGTGGCATTTCAAAATAAACAGAGAATGTCTAGAAAATACATTGGAAAATAGAAACACTTTAGAGATCGTCTAGTCCAATGCTCTCATGTTGCAGATGAAGAAGATGAAGAATGTGACTTGCCTAAAGTCATAGAGCTAGTTAGTAGGAACGTCATGATTCAGAACCAATTCCGCTAGTTTCTGCTTCAGCATACCATGATTCTTTATTTCTTTGTCATATCCCAGTATGTCTTGGGGTCAGGAAAACTTGTGTTTAAATCCTTCTTTTAATATTTGCTCTCTGAAATCACCACACACAAGTGTGATCCTTTAGGAGGTCATCTACCATAGATGCCTTCACTTCCTTTCTTCTTTTTTTTTCCCAAAATGTTATTTTAGACTCAAATGCCAGAACACAAACAGGGAATTTAAAAAAATATATCATAAACTTAAATATTGGAACTAACGTACAAAGTTAGAAAGAAAGGAGACATATCAAGTGCATAGCAGAACATGAGAGGATTCAAAATATGTAACAATAAATTTTCATTTCAAGAAAGCCTATGTGATAAACAATATTTGTTGTGTTGAGAATTGTCCATCTTTTCTTTGCTGCTTGTGAGTTTATAGATATATACATACACACATACGGATATATAGATATACAGATATAGATGCATATATAGACATATACATTCCCAAACCTAATGTATTCCTGATCTTTGTTTTTATGTATGTCCATATCTCTTATTTCCTATGCCTCCTGCCTCCTCTGCTTTATTTTTACCCATTACTTTGCCCTCCTATGACTTGCCTACCACCCTCCAAGGACCCCTCCTCCATTCTCCCATTCCCACAAATCTAAATACCTTTCTATACCCTTATTTTCCTATTCTCTCACTCTCCGCTCCTCCCTACACCTCTACCATTTTATTTCTTCTGAAATTAGAAGACTTCTATACTGTTTTAAATATCTATGTATTTTTTCCTCTTACACCCATTCCCAATGAAAGCAGGTTACCGGAACTACCAGCCCTCCTGCCCCATCCAATTCCTATGTATCATTTCTTCCTCTTGCACCTCATTTGTATAAAATAATTACTCTTTATACTTATTTCTAGATGGTTTTAATTTTTAAATTCATATCATGCCCAGGTTTTCCCCAATCTTTCTTATGAACTACCAAATTATTAATAAGAATTTTAGACATAAATTTTACATTTTACATATATAAAAAGTAAACAGACTGTCTTTATGGATCCCTCATAATCAGTCTTTGTTATGTACCTTATATTTATATTGGTTCTTGTATGTCAAATCATCTAATAAGTTCTTTTTTTTAACAAAGTCTTAAAAATCAGAGAGCTTATCAAATATCCATTTTTTTTTGTTCAAGATAATAGTTAACTTTGGAGAGTATGATATTTTTGGCTGGAGCTCCAGTTTTTTTTACTCTTTTCTATGCTGTGTTTCAAGACCAGCAATTCTTTAATGTTTCTACTGCTCAGTCTTGTGTAATTCTAGTTGTGGCACCATCATGTTTTAATTGTTTTAACCTTAATGCTTTAATAATTTTTCCTTGAGCTGGGGATTTCAGAATTTGACTATGATATTCCTATGAGTTTTCCTTGTGCTCTTTTAAGTGATGATTTAAGGATTTTTTTCCTTTTTCTACTTCCTCCCCCTCTTGTTCTAATGCTTTGGTACAATTTAATTATTTTTTGTATTATTGTATCAAGATTTTTTTATTGTAACTTTCAGTTAGTCCAATTATTTTTATATGTTCTCTTCTTGATCTATTCCCCAAAGCTGTTGATTTTCTTATAAGATGTTTCACTTTCTCTTCTAATTTTTCATTATTCATATTTTGTTTGATCATTTCTTGATGTCTTATAATTTCACTGGCTTTACTTTGCCCAATTCTAATTTTTCAAGGTGTCATTTTCTTCCTTAAGATTCTAGATCTCCTTTCCTAGTTGGTTCACTTTTGTGCCCCTCCTGCTTTTCTTGGATTATTCTTTTTTTTTTAAGTTTTTCTTCCATCTCTGTCGTTTGATTTTGAAAGTCTTTTTTAAGGTCTTCTATAAATTCTTTTTGGGTAAGTGACCATTTGACATTACTCTTTGGGGGTTTCTTTACTTCAATACCCTCCTATGAAGATGAACCCTGGTCATCTCCATTCCCATAATAGGCTACTATAGTTGGATTCTTTTTCCTTTGCCTGTACCTGTTTGTTGTTGTGATAGCTTAGTTATTTGTAGTCACCTCTAGCCCTGGGATATGGGAGTTGATGTCTTTTGTCCCAGATCTTCAGTTCTTCCCTTTACCCTGAAACTAAAACCAAACCTCTAGCCTCCTTTAGTTACCCATAACTAGGAACTTTCTGCCCCACTGCTTCTGTACTCACCCGGTATGTGCCGGTTCCCTCTTGTCCCTGATGCTCTTCTCAGCACAGCTCGGTCTGGTGTTCCTGGTCAGCAGAGAAGATTGGAGGTAGAGGAAAACCAGGAGCTCCTCCTGGGCTCAGACAGTGTAATGCCAAGCAAAGGCAACTTCTAAGGTTCAGATTACCAGCATAGCAAACCCCATTTATTCAGCAAACATTCATAGAACAGAGAAAGTCAAAATACAGTATAGCTCATTTATTTAGCAAGTAGGTTCTTAATTCAGTCCAGGTACTACTCCACCCCTAGAGGGTACATTTATTTATGTCTCTTCTCAAATGGAGATCAGTTTCTAATCATAAACAAAGTACATTCATTTGGTCACTCACAGAGCACAAAAAGGCCAAAGGTTTCCCAACCCTGGACTCAAAGTAATTACAATACCATCCATTAACACTAAGCACTTTCTCAAAAGGGAACAGGAGAGCACAAAAGGCCATCCACCCTTAAACCATAACAAGGTCAAAATAACATCTCAGCATTGAAAGGCCAAGAAAAGGCCCTTCTTTCATCTTCACTTGAGGCAAGCCCTCAGCAATCACAGTTCCTGGGGAGACAAGGCTCAACAAAGCCATAGCCAGTGTCCTCATCAAGTCACACTCTGCCTGTAGAACAGTAACAGAACTCCTGAAAGTATCAGCAAGGCCCCCTTCTGGGATTTCTATCAACATACAACAAGAAAATCCTTCTTCAGGGTTTCTGCACCAACAGCCAGGTTCCAGGACATCTACAACAGCAGCACTGTCCACCATCAGGTGAATCAGGGAAAACAACATCAAAACAGACAGACAAAATACTGGCATCACAACCATGCCTCCTCAGTTCTCAGCAGCTCCAGGTGGCAGTCCTCAAAAGTCCTGGTCAACTCCAATGGGCTCTCAATAACTCAGGCTCCATGATACTGGATACTGCTCTTCCCAAAAGTCCTTCTTCTTCTGGCCTTCTCTGGGCTTGAGCCTTTCTTTCCTTTCATGGCTCCTCCCAGGTCAACCCCCTCTCTACATGTCAACAAGTCCATCCCACAAGTGGGATTCACAAGCTCTGGGTCTTAACACTCAACACAAAAGCCAAGTCAATTCAGAGGCATCTCCAAATTCCATTACCATTACAAAGAGTCAACTCCCCTCACTATCCTGGGGAGAAAAGTTTGGGTTACTGGGGCTGAGGCAGCCTCTCAAACCAACTAAACCCAGGGCTTACTGCTTGTTGTTTAAGAGGCTAGCTGCTTGTTATTAAAATGGAACCCAGCCTGGAGGTGTTTACTCTTCACAGGGACCAAATCTCATTCAGGGAATTTTCTTTCTGATCTTCTCAAATTGTCCCTTGAGGACCCCGGTTATGTCCCTGTTCTTATTTATCTCCATCCACACGTTGTTCACCCTAAGGTGCTCTTTTAAATCTTTTATGGAGTAAGATCTTGAGAGTTTGGAATTTTCTGACCTACTCTACCATCTTCCCAGAATTCTCTCCCTTGTTCCTTTCTTCTTAACTCTATATAATCTGGCTTCCAACCTTGTCATTTAACAGAAAATATTCTCTCCAAAGTTACTAATAACCACTCAATTACCAAATCTATTTTTTCTCAATCTTTGTGCAGCCTCTGACCTTGTCAATCACTCTCCTCTCCTTGATACTTTCTTCTTCTTAGGTATTCATGCTTGTACTATCTCCCGGTTTTTCCCCTGCCTAAATGACTACTCCTTCTGAGTCTCATGCCTGCTAACTATGGATGCCCCATAGAACTCTGTCCTGGGCCCTCTTCTTTTCTCTGTCTATACTATTACACTTCAGTAATCTCATCAGCTCTGCTAGATTCAATTATGATCTATTTGCTGATGATTCTCAAATCTACTTATCCAATATAATCTTTCTGCTAACCTCTAGTCTTATATCTCTAATTGTCTATTGGATATTTATAACCAGATGTTCTATGAGCATCTTAAACAAAACACAACAGGTCCAAAATTGGACCTTATTTTTTTCCCCTCAAAACCTATGAGAACACCTGGAGTGAGAATGCCAAGCCAGGAAATTTTGCCTTCATCTGTTCCCTCAGTCACATGTCCTTCTCTTGTCAGATACCACTACCAGTCTGGTACACCAAGTACAAGTACACCTCAAAGCTGGAATATTGAAATAACCTGTAGGTTGATCCCTCAGCCAAAAGTGGTTTCTCACTCCAGTCTCTTTTCTCAGCTGTCAAAGTGATCTTCCTGAAGCAAAATTCTGACCTGTTATGGTGGAATAAAAACATTGAGTAATTACATCCAGAGAACAATTTATTTAGCAATGCATTTAGATTGCAGAAATAAATCTGGTCTAAGGCTCTCAGTGGCCCAAGGACCATATGGTTTTTTTATATACTTGAAAGGGAGTAGGTAAAAAAGGGGATTAAGACACCTTGTTTCATAGTGGTGAAGGGGATTGGTAGATACCAAGGTGAAAAGTGAATGGGTAGTTTTGTGACATTTCTGTCTTGTAACTTTCCCATGATCAGATGACTTAAAAGAAGTTGGAACTAAGGGGCAGCTAGGTGGCACAGTGAATAGAGCACCGGCCCTGGAATCAGGAGGATCTCAGTTCAAATCTAGCCTCAGACACTTAACACACTCACTAGCCATGTGACCTTGGGCAACTCACTAGACCCCAACTGCCCTCCAAAAAGTAAAAAGAAAAGTTGTAACTTAACTTTACAATATGGCAGATAAAGGCAAAATGGAGTTATTGATGTGATTTTTAATTTTAAAAAATTACCCACCAAGCCCCCCACTCAGTAAACTGAAGGTGTTTCCCTATCATCTCCAGGATCAAATATAAAATCTTGTTTGGATTTAAAAACTTTTATAATATTCCCCCTCTACCTTTCTAGTCTTCTTCTACCTTCTACCCTTTCTCACATTCTCTGTGATACACTGACAGTGTCCTCATTGCTGTTCATCAAACAAGATAATCCTTCTCCTGACTCCAGGCATTCTCAGAGCCTGTACCCCCATATCTAGAATTCTCTCTCTTCATCTCTTCCTTCTACCATCCTTGAGATTGCCAATGGAAGAATGGATCCACACCTTGGTGGAAAGGGAGGAAATACGTATTGCTGAAATCCATAGAGATTTCAGACAATGCCTACCAATTTTTTAGTTCTTCCTCTATACTGCTCTACTACTTCCCACTTCTGAGAAAATGGAGCCTACTAACTTTCTTGGGTTTGGGGAGACTTATGTTTGGTTCAAAAAATGCAGTTACCTTTCTGTGCTTGCTTTGGCTCTTTAAGGAAAAGTGTGATAAGCCTTTTCATCATCTACTTGACTAAACACTGTGTTCCAATGCAAGAGAGAGGGGGAATTGTGGAACACTTAAAAGAGGTGAGAGAGAGATTTAAAATTGTGGTATTTTCTCAAAGTATTGCATCTGATTGGGGGCTTGAGCTAGAAAGTAGAGTTGTTGATTTCTCAGAACAGATACGATACTTTTACTGAGATTTCTCTAGGTTAGCCGTTCTCAAAGTGTGATTCTTGGACATCTAGGGTCACTGAGACTTTTTCATGGTGTCTTCAAGATCAAAACTAACAATACTGACATTGTTTGCATATAAAGTATTCCTCCCTGTCCCAACTATATATCTGTGTGAGGCCAGATTGTCCTCACGTTTCAACTAAATCATAACACCATATCATAACAGAGTGAATGTAGCAGTAGATGTGAGAATCCAGCTGTATTCTTTCAAGTCAGACATTAAAGAGTTTTGTAAAAATATATAGAACAAAGTTCTACTTCTCACTAATTTTTCATGTTTTAAAAAGTATACTTATTTTTCATTAAAATGTTATGCTACTATGTAATAGGTTTATGATTGTTATTTTAATGACAAATATTTTAAAATATATCCATTTTACTTTCTAATACAGTAAGTACTAATTAATACAACTCACATAAACATAAACTCTTCCCTAGTTTTTAAGAGTGTAAAGGAGTCCTGATGTTAAAATTTTTAAAAAGCTGGGGAACTACTGCTCTAGGCAAACTAGTCAAAAGCATTCCTGAAGTAAGTGGTTGTTTGGACTGGCATGGAGGTGGCATTTATGAATTGCTAGCCTGTTTTCTATTGTCAAAAATAATCATTTCTTTGTTTGAACCAGGGATTCCTTAGTTTATTGCAAATCAGTGGGAGTTCAAGTGCTTGAATTTCATAGTTATGTATAAATTGCTCAGTCTTTCATTTCATAACAGGGGTTCACCTACTGCTAATATTTTTATTCAATAACATTTCTCAACAAAGATCAAGATCTTATTTAAGCTAGTAGAAGTCATCCTTCACAACAGAATGCCTTCTTAGTTATATAAGTGTGGTTTGAGGGCCACCAGCAGATTGGAGAGCAGGTGGTCACAAACCTGGATGTGGCCTTCCTAGGAGAAGAATAACTCTGCTGGAGTTACTGTGCTCCGTTTTCCATAACCATCCATACTTCACGGATGCATAAGAAAGTAATACAAGCTGTTGACTCTAGGGTGAATGATTCTACTTCAGAACGAGGCACTAGCTGAGACACAGGACTAAATAATAAAAGTTCTGAATTCAGCAAAGGTTTCTCTTCTCTTTTTTCCCCAGCCAGGTTTCTCCCCAATAGCACAGGAGATAGTTAGATTTTGGGGGGGTGGGACAGAGTAAAGAGGGGAGGTCTGTTTTTTTGTTGATGTTGTTCAACTTAAAAAGAAACTGGTCAAAATTAAGAGAAACATGAAAATAAATAAATAAACTGATACATAATGAAATAACCAGGACCAGGAAGGCCGTATACACCGTAACTTGTTTAGTTGTATCTGAAGCTTGTGTGATGCCATTTGGGGTTTTCTTGGAAAAGATATTGATATGATTTTCCATTTCTTTCTCCAATTAATTTTACCAATGAGGATACTGAGGCAAATAGGTTTAAGTGATTTTCCCAGGGTCACATGGCTACTAACTACCTGAGGCCTAATTTAAACCTCAGGTCATCCTGACTCCAGCCCTAGCACTCTAATTCACTGCATCATCTAGCTGCCCTGTAAAGAGAAAGAACAAAAAGAAAAAGAAAACTGTATGGTGCGTAATTAATTATAATGACCAAGCATGAAAAACATTGAGAAAATACACCCCAAGATGGCGGCATAGAAGGAGCAAGGATCAGCAGCTCCTGCACGGCCACCTTAAATACACATAAAATCAATCAATTTTACAGCTCCAAAAACCACGGAACTGCAGAAAACACGTCCCTGCTGAAGGCAGTTCGGCAGGAGGAACCCATCGCAGCAGGTCTGGAGCCAAGGCCAGCAAACGCAGCCTGAGCCCAGGGCAGTGGGGAGAAGCCGCTGCCGCAGCCAGAGCCATTCTAGC
>JAQQSW010000897.1:0-25601 GCA_028646575.1 Pseudocheirus occidentalis
TGTGGGAAGGGCCTTACAGTGGGATCAATGTTCTGGGCTGGGGGGTAGGGACAAAAAGGGGAGAAAATCTGTAACTCAAAACCTTGTGGAAATGAATGATGTAACCAAGAAAATAAATTAAAATTTAAAAAAAAAAAGATGAGTCTTCCTGGCTCCAAATGTGCCATCCATTGTGCCACCCAGGTGCCTTTACCTATCTATGGGGCCATCGATAAGCTGACATAACTCTAAGACATGAGAACACGTGATCAAGGACTATGGAATACAGCATTTGCATTACTGGACTATATTAACTAATTCAAAAGGTGCACATATTACAACTCCTGTATTGCTATAACTCCATTTCATTACCTGTATACATGTATTACCTGTCAGATATTCATTACCTGAGTTTTATTTTCTGCTTCAGTTTAATAGTAAGAGCTAGCATTTATACAGGGCTTTTAAGCTTGCAAAACTCTGCAATTATTTTCTCATTGGATCCTCACAACAACACTGGGAGGTAAGTACTATTATTACCCCCATTTTACAGATGAGGAAACTGAGGTAGGCAAAAGTTGAGTCATTTGCCCAGGGTCACAGACCTGGTAAACATTGGAACCTAAGTCTTCCTGACTCCAGGTCTGGTGCTCTAACCACCAAACTGTCTTCTTCTTTCCCAAGAATTCATTTCTCTTAACTCTTAAAGGCCCCCTCACGGGTATGTTACACCCTTTCTTCTCTCTGAGGCACCTTGATTAAGATGGCCCCAAAAGATTAGGGCACTGTCAGTATTTTTCCATATGACTGTTGAAAGTAAAATTCTTCATTCGGCCTTTTCACCCTGATTAAGGAGGAAAATTCAGGACAAAGAGAATTAAAAGGTTTTTGTTACGAGTATCAAATTGGGCAGATCACTGAAGATCAGCAATGGCTTTGAGGTAGAGCCAGCTTTTATAGGTAACTTTAAGACAATCCAGATAGATCCCTATCGGCAAAAGAAGCTGGGTCCTTGCCTCTCAGTTTCTCCCAGAAGTAGCAAGAACCTGACAGTTTGTGGGTAGAAGTCCCTGGCAAAGAGCAGGTAATATGAAAAGCTGCAGATTTGGTGTCTCTTTCGCTGCCAGATCCTCCCCCAGCACTGATTGATAAACAGGGCTGGGAACTATGGGATACATAATTTTCAACACTCTCCTTTTGGGTATAAAAACCTCTCAGCTACAGGGGTGTTGACTAAGGGTCAGGGAAATCTCCTGCCTGTTGCCACACACCTTTTAATTAGTGAGACCCATAAAACACACCCCATGTTGCAAGTGGGGCTTAATGCCCTCTGTGCTGAATATGGCAGCTGCTGCCCAGTTAAAGGAACAGAAGGCTCTGATATACGCCTGATCCTGTAGAGCCTTCAAAAAAACATTTCTAGACTTGTGCCGTAACTCCGAGTGTCTCATTAAAGTTGATTTCAGTGCCTTGTAATTCAGATCTGAGTACCTGACCAATTAGTCCTTCATACTAGAAACAAATGGTGAGAGTTGCTATTTGCAGTCATGGAGGGAATACTTACACTGATGAAGTCACAGATTTGTGAAATATCAAAGAATTGTTATTAATGTTGCAGAGCAGGGTTGGCAACACCCCCCCCCAGTGGTGTACTCGCTTCCCCCACGTGTGGAGACAATGTTCCATTCTTATTCTCATCTGACTCTCCACAATTTCTTTTCTGCAATGGATTATTCATATGCCCACATGGCCTGCCAGCAGATATTTGGGGGCAATTTTTAAGTTGAAATGGTATTATTGTTCCCTTGGGGGATGCCATTTCTTCTTGGTTGTTTTCTCTCTTCCTTTCCTTCTTTTCAGATAACCCTCTCTAATCTGTGCTACTGCATTAATAGGTGCTAATGAGTTCATGTGTTATGCCTCCCAGGTAAAATATTTGCAATTTAAAAGAGACATACTGGGGATTCAGAGGCTTAATCCAAAGGAGAAACTGTAAGAGTAAGAATTTTAGACACCCTGGGAGACCCTTGGGGGTGAGAGCTTTGGGCAAAGGGATCTTTTAGTGACTTTTACATCATGCCCTGTCAGAGACCATCTAATCCTCCTATAGACAAAGCCACCCATGGAAGGAAACGGGGGCTTCACTCTCCTATTCCACCCCCATCAAAATGACTCCAGAAAATTGGCTCATAGACCTAAATTTTTGTTTTTCTGAACATTTTTGCATGATAATTAAATGTCCTTAAGGCATGTAAATTTCCCTTTTATAGAAGCTCATTAGACATAATTTGGTTTTTTTCCTGATTGTTATTCAGAAATGAGGGAAACCATTTTATGTAAAAATGTGTATAAACATATATGTGAAGAAGTAGTATGTTTTGGTGACCTTTGGGGGGGGGGGGTGTTTGGGGTGGTGGACTATTGCCAGAATAGGTAGGAAGACTTGGCTATGTTTCCTGCTTGAAGGAGGAAAGAGGGAGGTGTCGGGGTAGAGACAGGTAAAAAAGTGGAACTTACTGACTGGCCAAGATATAATGTTCTTCCAGTACTTGGCCCAGTGCCTGGCACATAATAGGAACTTAATAAATGCTAACTGATTGATTCATTAACCTACTATAGACCCAGGAAACTGGATGCTAAGTAGAAGGGGCCAAATTATAAATCCCAGGAAAGAAGACTAATGCACCCATGCAGGATGACAAAGGAGAAGTGTTTGGACAGTTACAGAAGCTATATGGAGTAATTCTGGGGCCCTGTTATATAAAAATATATGGCCATGAGGCATCAAACTAGATCCAAGAAAAGAAATTAGGCAAATTTAGGAGCCTCAAAAGCTACCCAAATTAAGCATCAGACCCTTTTTGTGGGTTTATTCTTTTCTCATTAAATAAATGTGATCATTTAGAATGCTAGGTAGGCTGGTTTAGGGAAACCAGCCTACCTAGGAGAAAGGGGTAAGTATTCCTCTGATGATGACTAAAGAAACAGAGTCTTTAGAGTGCAGATCCTGCAGTGATAGGTTGCCCCTAAATCTAGGATCCAGGTCAAGGATTAGAATCAAGTAGGCCCTAGTTTACTAATCATGGAAAAGCAGTTCAAGGATCCAGTCTCAGAAATTGGAATCTTAGAAAGGAAATATTCATCAATGAATGAATCATGGGCTATGTATCAAGTGTATTCTGGAGCCAGCTTTTACCTGCTCACGAGCCAAATATTACAGTTTCATACTGAACATTTACACCTTGAAAACTGACAAATACTACACAGATCAAGGCTTGATTTATTGTTTTGTTGATTGTCCAGACTTAAGAAAGTGATAGAGAAATATTAATAATGCAGATTATTAAAAGTCTCTGCCATTCATACTTTTTTCCCCAGAGAACAGGTTGTTAAACATTTACCAACACACCCCTACTCCGGATCATGGACTCATCTTGCCTTTGAGTAACAGGTGCCTATGTTTAGAGTAGCTACATCCCTACCCCCTTCTTCCTATGAGAAGTAGACAGAAATAATTTTTATATCCTAGCTCTGCTATCTCAGAGGGACAAGAAGAAGAAAGATAAGCAGGGAAAACAGAAGTTCCCCTCTGAATCCCAAGGCAAAGTTGGAATATGCTGATGTAAGCAGAAGGACTTGGAGTTTCTGGTAGGAGGACCAAAGCAGCAATAGGCAGAGATCTCTCTGATCCATCTGGAAGTGTTCCCAAAGTCACCTGGTGAGACTCTGTGGGGGGGAATAAAACTGTTGAGACCCTAATGTAAAACAAAAGAAGTTTTAAATGGCCTAGAGGCATTCTGGTTCTAGAGGTAAGAAAAACTCCAGTGTAATCCCTCCATCTGGCACCATCTCCTGGGGAAAAGAATTGAATAGCAGGGATCAGTGAAGCAGAACAGAGAACAACAGCAAGAAAGCAAGAAATCATCAATAAGAGAGTAGTTCCCAGTCAGGGAACAATAACGCAGAGGGCTCTCTAGATACTTCAAACAGCCGTGCCTGCCTTTCCCCCTTTTCTTGGAGCCCTCCATAAGGCAATACTATCAGTCACAGGAACTTTAGGAGACCCCGTGGAAGAATGAGACACCCTCTACTTCCTCTGGAGTTCGTAATATGTAATAAAACTATGTAAATAAACTGTTCCATGTTGTGAAGCCTTTTAAGCCTCAGTGCTTGTAAGAGGAACTGATGATCACAATTGATAGAGCACCAGATAACTGAAGTTTCCAAGTTCTTCCTGCACGTGGGCCACAAGTCAGGTTAGTGATAGGTTCCCAAAAAGTATCCGGGACCTTTGTGTGGGGTGGGGGGGAACCTCTGAAACAAGAGTTTCATATCTAATTCACACGTAGAGAATCTATAAGAACACATCTACTATACTGAAAATATTCAAAGGATACAACAGGAAAAGAGAAGGAACACCATATCTAACTGATCCATGCTGTGGCCCAGGTGTGATAGGGAAGAAAGCATGTACTCCAGAAGTGTGATTGCTGTAGGCTTATAGATCTTCTCTCTAAATCCCTAATTGAAAAACAAATAGTTTGTATTCCAAGAAGAGGGTGGGATAAGACTTCAATGTTTAGAAACAGTGAAATTCTTTTTTTTTTTGTTTTGTTTTGTTTTTTGGTTTTTTTGGAGGGCAGTTGGGGTTAAGTGACTTGCCCAAGGTCACACAGCTAGTTTTTTTGTGTGTGTTAAGTATCTGAGGCCGGATTTGAACTCAGGTACTTCTGACTCCAGGGCCGGTGCTCTATTCACTGCTCCACCTAGCCGCCCCAACAGTGAAATTCTTGATTGGGAAGGTCTATCAATTGAACATATTCCATCCCTGTGCTTCATTTTACATATAAGAAACTGAGACCTTAGTCAAGGTTGTTACGGTGGGGACTTGGCACACTCAAAAACTGTTGGGGTTTCATGATGTGCTGTGGTAGAACCATCTCAAAGAATTCAGAGTCAGACTGCCTCTAATCCAAGTATAGGCATTTATTGAGACTGATGCCTCTCATGAAGTGGACTAAGTTCCAAGAGGAACCAGCAACTTCAGAGAAAGCAAGATGGATTTTATAAGGTAAAGATGATGATTACACAATCAAAATTTACATAGAATATAGGAATATGATTATTATTAAAAAGGCAGGAGGAGTTTGTTAAGGGATTAGTTAATGAAAGAGGAGTCCCATCTATGATTTGGTGGTTAAACATTATGGTCATTCTGCCTTCCAATTGGCTAGCTATTGTGGTCCTGTCTTGGGTTAAATGGATGATGTGATTGTCTTTAAGTATTAGAACGCATCTGGTTCCATGGGAATGAGTCTGGGGGCAGTGACCGGTAAAGGGAGTAGCTAGGTTCCCATCACATGGACACACCTGCTGGCTGTTTCTGCAGGAACTAAGAGTTCGGGGATACACCTATTGTTTCAGTGAGCAGTGTGGTATATATAAAGAAGTTAGGACATTGGGGGGGGGGAGGATAGGTAAGGGACAGCAGGACCTACAATGAAGTTAGAATATTGGGGTTGAGGGCAGCTTTATTAGAATTCCATCAAAGATCAAACAATCTCCTGATTTGCAGCTAAACACCGTGTGTGTGTGTGTGTGTGTGTGTGTGCGCACGCATATTAGATTTCCCTCTGACTTATTAGATTTCTCTTTATTCAAGGATTTTGTTCATATCATTTCCATTTTTAATTTTGCTTTCTTCCATTAAAAAACTGGTTTTCTTTCCCCCCCCCCCAACTCCCTCTTCTAAAGTCCTCTCTCATACCATACTTCTTGCTTTCCAAGAGTCATTTTGCTCATACTCTGCTACTGATAACCTACTTTGCCCTGGATAAATCACTTAAATCTCTTTGGGCTTTGGTAACTACTTCTCTAAAATGTGATTCTGAGCTAGATTATTTCAATAAGGTACAAGTTCTATGGCATTACATAGTTCACAACAAGTCGGTGAGTCATGGTGAACAGGAGGCAGGCCTTAGAACCAGGATGACCATGATTCAAACATTGCTTCTAGGGCATAGTAGGTCCCCATGGATATGCAACAATCAGCTGTTGCACTCTTTAAAAAATGTCAGAGCCAAGTCCATAGACCTTAGGAAGAATATTTCTCTCCTGAAACTTTATGAGAAGAAAGGCAATCTCCCTACTATACTACACCTAGAGCACTAGGCAAGGAATCACGAAGACTCATCTGACCTCAGACATGTACTAGCTGTTTGACCCTAGACAAGTCCCTTAAATCCATTTGCCTCAGGTTACCCATCTGTAAAATAAGCTAAAGAAGGAAATGGAAAATCACTCCTGTATCTTTGCCAAGAAAATTCCAAATGGGGTCATGAAGAGTTGGATGCTACTCAACAACAAACACCACACCTACCAGATCAGCTTCTTCATTTTTTAGATAGAGAAATTTAGATCCAACAGCTAATGGAAGATGAAGAGAGACAAATTTCAATTCCACGTGAGCAAAAAACATACAAAGAAATAAGGCTATCCAAAAGTGGAATGAACAAGGCCAGGAGATGATGTGTTCCTCACCTCCACCCCTATCTTATACAAGATATTTCTAATCAGGAATGGACTGGACCAGGGCAGCAATGGATAGAGCACCTGATCTACAGTCTGGAAGACCTGAGTTCAAATCCAGCTTCAGACACTTATTAGCTATGTCACTCTCCCCCCATAAGCCTCAGTTTCCTAATCTGTAAAATGAGAGGGAGAAAAAATGACAAATAATTCCAGTATCTTTGCCAAGAAAACCCCATATGGGGTCACTAAGAGACAGACACAACTGAAACAACAGAAGGATGACAGGTTAGACTAAATTACCAATAAGTGTCCTTCCAATTCTAAGATTTTCTTGATTCTGAGAAGAGAAAAAAAAAAGCTTAACAAGGCAGAGTGATATAGTAAAAGGAGCACTTAGATTTGGAGTCAAAGAACCTGAGTTCAAATCTCAGCTATGATACTTTCTAACTCTCCCACCTTATACAAGTTTCTTAATCTTTTTATTCCTCAGTTTCCTTATATGAAAAAATGATGGAGTAGACTAGTTGATGCCTCAGGTCTCTTCTAGATCTAATTTTCTACCATCCTAAAAGGCTCCTTTTCCCTTTGCACCTGCGGAATTTGTGTTCCCTAGTGCAGAGGAAAGAAAGAGAAATAATGACAGAAGGCTGGCAGCAGATGAGTAAATGTGACTCTATTCCTGTAATATTTCAGGTGCAAGATTCATGTAATTTATGCAAATTCAGAAATAATTGAGGGTCGTGTTTAGGGGATAAAGTCATGGCATTTTGCTTTTACCTGAGCAACCAAAAAAAAGGGTCATTTCTTCTGATTTTGTATTCAATTATTCATAACCCCACACACATGGATTTTAGTACCATAAAAGGTCAGGTCTCTTTGATACTGCAATTGTTTTAATTTTTTTTCCTGAAGTCAGGAAGTGCCCCCATGAATATGCACAGACATGCCACCACCACACTCCCCTCACTGTTCATTAACAGTGTGTTCACTGTATATTTCAAAGTCAAACAAATAATCCCCGTCAGGAATATGAATTTTTAATATCTCCTATATTTCATTTTAAATGAAATGTCAAAATGATGGAAAATATTTCCATGGAAATTTGGAGCGGGCAGCATCAAATCTGGACTGCTGTTCTGCTACTCTGCCTCGGTTGGTCCAAAGCATCATTAAGAGAAACTTTGGTGCAGCTGAAGTCGGCTTTTTATTTCAGGACTGGGTGGAAAGGAGATGGAGAAACATCCAGAGCATATTTCCTGCCTTCATCCCTCCTTTGGTAGCTGGGAAATGTCAACCTGAACTCAGTTTGCTGAGCAAATATGTTTTTCTGTGCCAACAGGACCCGCTTTCCTTTTTTTCATCAGAAAATGGATGTCATTCGTTTACATGTTACCTGCTTCTTCCTCCAGCCACGTTATTTGTGTATCTCTGTTCACTTAGCATGGATGCCCTTGGTGCCCCTTCATTCTTTAAAGTCAATATTCCATTTTTAATGGGTCAAACTGTTTTGGTTTCCCAAATACATTTTACAGACCTTCCTTTAGCTTGTAAGCCTGTTTTTTTCCCTCTCATCCTCTCAGCCAGAGTTTTGTGTTTACTTTTATCTGTTACTTTTTTCCTACTCCTCCTAAAAATAACCCTTCTTGAGAAATAAACCCTCTGGGTTGTTTTATTTTGTCATCTCTTCACAGCAGAAGCCATGGTGGAGGGGAAAGGGCTCTACATGCAGAATCAGAGGGTCTGGGTTCAAATTTCAAATCTGTTACTTATTAGCTAAGTGTTCTAGGGTGATGAAAAATTCAGCAAATGAATGAATGAAATGGATGGATGGATAGAGGGATGGATGGAGGGATGGAGGGATGGAGGGATGGAGGGATAGATGGATGGATGGATGGATGGATGGATGGATGGATGGATGGATGGATGAAAAGCATTTATTAAGCACTTATTATGTGCCAAGCGTTGGGAATACAAATACAAAAATGAAATGGTCTCTCCCCTCAGGCAGATTATATTCTAATGAGGGAGTCAGTATATGTAAGGGAGAGGTAGCTAAGAAAGGGTATTTTGGCCTGAGAAGTCAGGTGAGTGAAGCCATAGGGGAGTTGTCTGATGAACTCTTACCAGAAATAAAGGTAGGACCCATCTGATTACAATTTCCAGAGGAAAAGCGGGGGAGGGGGAATTTGAAAGGGGAGAGAGACATAAGAGATATACATTTGGAGACAGTGCAGATGCCTGGAAGATAGCCAGAGTGGACAGCTGGAAACCTGGTCTAATGATCTGAGTTGAATTAGAGTGAGCTAAGTGGACTAAGTGAGTTTGTGTTCATTCACACCTTAGCCCTCCAAAATTAAACTAATTAAGTCCCCTAGGGCATAGCCTTTGGAGGTCTGGTGATCCAGAAGGTTAAACGAAAAAGAGGATGGCAAGAAGATGTGTGAGGTGACCAGTAATCACTTTTTCCCCAAATTTCATCTTAAAAATTAAACTTGAAGTAGGTAATATCTATAATCCTTTTCAATTCTAAATCCTATTGAACTTCCAGATCTCTGTAGTACAGAGAGCGCTAGATTTAGAGTCTTGGCTTTGATAGATATTAATGAATATTAAATATTGTGCCAACTATGGCCACATGATTTAAGTTCCCTGAGCCCCAGTTTCCTCATATGTAAACTGGGCAATAACAGCAGCTAACATTTTACATAGCATTTTAAGGTTTTTCAAGGGCTTTACAAATACTGTCTCCTTTTATCCTTGCAACAATTCTTAGAGGTAAGTGCTATTATTATCCCTACTTTGAAGATGAAGAAACTGAGGCAGAAAGATGTTAAGTGAACTGCCCAGGATTACACAAAAAGTATCTGGAGCCAGATTTGAACCAGGGTCTTCCTGACCCCAGGTCCAGGGCTCTTGATGCTGCATCACCTCACTACCTCCTATAATGAGAAATAAAATGATAATTTTAAAATGTTATATATTTAATATACAATTTATATTATTACATAACATAATGAATTATATGCTATATAATTTAAAACATAATGCTATTTTACATAAGTATAGCAAGTATTTGTCACAAGCTATATAAATGTAGGCTATTACTACAGACCCCTCCCTGTGAAATATAACCAGCTCCTAAAGAAAAGAATTTTCTAGAAAATATTTTCTTCCCTTCCTTCCTCTGTCCTGATATGAGGGAAGAGTCCTGGGAATACACATAAATTGTACCAGACTAGTTGTAGAGTCAGGAGCATTTGAAGGGTTGTCACATTGAAGAGGGATTAAACTTGTTCAGCTTGGCCCCAGAGGGCAGAACAAGGAGCAAAGGGAGAAAGTTACAAAGAGACTAGTTTAAGCTCGATGTCAGGGGGAAACTTCCCAAGTTTTCCAAAAAAGGACAGCTCTAAACAGGCTCAAAATGGGCTCCCTCAGGGGCTAATGTGCTCCCCTTACTGGGAGGCGGGGAGGGGGAGAGGTGAGGGGGAATGTCTTCTAACAAAGTCTGGGTGACCACTTACAAGGGATGGCATAAAAGGGGGAGGAAATAAACATTTATACAGCACTTACTGCGTGTCAGGCACTGGGCCAAGTGCTTAACAAATATTATCTCATGTGATCCTTATGACAACCCTGCAAGGCAGATGCTATTATCACCACTTTGCAATTGAAGAAATAAAGTAAACAGAAGTTAAGTGACTTGCCCAGGGTCACACAGCTAATGTGTGTGTATGTGTGTGTGAGAGAGACAGACAGAGAGAGAGACAGACAGAGAGACAGAGACAGAGACACAGAGAGAGAGGATGGATTTGAACTCAGGTCTTCCTAACTCCAGGCCCAGCACTCTATCCACTGCACACCTCACAGCAACTCCTAATTTCATAAAAGAAATTCTCACCAAGATAGGGGCCAAATTAGGTAACATCTGGATACCCTCCATCCTTTGGGAGTGTCTAACTGCGTGATGTACCTGTAGGTTACTTCTGCATACTTGCTATAGGGCCTAGACACATAACTCAACAAAAGCTCCTGAATCTCTGATTTGCTGATACTAGCATAGGGACAGCCATGATTTGAGGCTGCATCTAGAAACCCCACTATTTGGATCACAAAATAATTTTCCAGCACCCAATTTAGTATATTCCTAGGGTCAAAAATTCTTTCAATGTCCTCTCCTTGGTGTAAGAAAATGGAGAAAATATGCACCTGCATGGTGCTATAGTGGCAGTAGATTACTAGACCTAGAGTTGGGAAGGTCTGAGTTCAAATCCTGCCTCCAACCCTTACTTGTATAATTTTGGACAAGTCACTTAAATTCTCTCAGACTCAGTTTCCTCATCTGTGAAGTGAGGATAATAATAACACCTACCTCACAGGGTTGTTGCAAGCCCCACGTTAGGAAACATATGCAAAGTGATATATAAGCCTTAAAGTACTAAATAAACTCTGGCTATTGTTATTAAAGTCTCATAGGATACTCTTCAGTCCCTCCCTGTTTGCCACTACTCAACTCTCCCCTCTTATCCCCTCTCCCTATTTCTCCACTTTTTACATCTCTCCACTTTATTTATGTTTTCTTGGGAAACTCTTTATTTATGTTTTCTCAAATTCTCAGTTACTCAAATGGGAAAGAGAGGAAGAAGGGGTAAAAAATTGACTGAATTAATGATAGTATCCCTTTACCTTTGCATAGCACTTGGTACTTTTCAAACTATTCTCCTGTGTCTTATCATACCTTATCAAAAACCAATCCTATAAGGCAGACAGAGAATGCATTGTGGTTATCAGTGTTATTTCCACTTATGGATATAACCAGGGGTTGAACAAGGCATGCACAAAACCACCTGCCAGCTTACAACTCTGGAGTCTGAGGGATGGCAAAGCTGCCAGCTGCTTCTGGGCAAGTGTGACGGTATTAAAGAACTCCAACTTGGAAGTCATGAAGCAATCCCTTGAGGGGCCACTGAGCAGAGAGAGGCCATGACTAAATGGATCTTTAAAGATAGTGACCTCTCTTCTGACGTTCCTCTCTTCCCTTTCCCTCCCAAGTAAGTACCTGAATGTCCTTTGAACCTCTGGCTGGCAGGGTGAAGGCCAAGTTGAATCTCTCCCCTCTCCCCGATTCCAGTCATTGCTTGAGGGTTGAAGACTAGATAAGCTTGAATGTAGGCCCCTGGCTGACCTTTCCACTTCGTATTTCTTTTCTTGACCAGATGACTAAACACCAATCTTGAGGTAGACGCATCCAGGTTTGGAAGCAACCTTTCAAGTTCATTGGGTCCAGAGATCTTGGATCTCTCTGGTGGCAAGAGAATTTTCTGTACTAAAGAAGATGACCCTGACAAGGAGATACTGTTATCCCCACTTTGCCCTGACCTGGCTGGCTGATAGACAGTCTTTGAAAGGACAGTACAAAGCTGAGGTGAAAAAGAAACGATGCCTATTCAGCAGGTCTGCAAACTACTTCATGCTCTGCTAAAGCTTAAGTATGACTCTCCCAGGAGAGAAAAAGCATAGCATGTTACTGAATTCTATTTAAGTCTTCGAGTCAATGAACACTTTGGGATGTTCTGTGTTTAGAATTTCTTTTGTGTGTAGGACATAGAAACCTCTTTAATACTGTACATTGAGTATCTTTCTACTTGCCAGTTTGGGAACACTCTAGGCATGATCCAAAACCTAATCTTTAAGTATTTCTTCTCCATGCTGCCAGGATAAAGGTGTAATGAGACAAAGAGCGTGAGACTAAGCTCTCCTTAAAGTCCAACCTTCCCCAGGAAGGACCATAGTGTAGTCACCATGTGTGTGGGTCCAGAACGGCAGGGCTTCTTTAGCTGATGGGTAGAGGGTACAGCACCCTGTCTCTTGGACCCAGCAGTGATTATAATTGCTAGGTGAGAAAATGCAAACACAGACAAAGTGAAGTGACTTATGAGAGGTTACACAACTGGTTTTCTTGATTCCTGCTTTGGTGTTCCTGCCATTTTACTCCTCTGTCTTGGATTAAAGAAACCCACATTACATGTGCCTGAGTATTTTTATATATTTGAATGGATTATTCTGGTCTTATATTTATTTACTAATAATAGGTAATTGTTCCAGGTTAATTGTTAATGAATGAAAATGAGGTGCCTTTTGAGGATGTTCTGAGACAAATGAAATAATAGATGGAAAAAATTTGGCAATATCATCATCATCATCATCATCATCATCATCATGATGTGCCTAAAGGCACCAGGCCTCTAGTCTGATGATTTGTTCCCTGCATTCCTAGTAAGCCGTAGCAATGTTTGGAGAGCAATGCAGGAGTGTGACAGTTTAACAACTAGACTCTGGGAGAAAAATACATGCATACACTTTTAAGTTTAATGTAGACTATTAAGACCTTCTTAAGTCTGGACAATCAACAAAACAATAAATCAAGCCCTGACTTATAGTAACTGCTGATTTCTCAGGTGGAAATTCTCACAATGAAAATTTAACAATAGGACTCTGCAAGCTGGTTAGTACTGACTCCAGCACAAACTGGTGCCATTCTGTGTAAATCTTATTAACCCCAGAAGATGTGAGCCCTGCATACTTTTGGGGGATGCCCACCACATGTAATACAGGGATGCACATTCAACATCTAAAGTCCTTTCTTCACAACAATCGCATGAGAAAGGTAGGACCTATAAGTATTAGCAGTCTCAGTCTCTAGATAAAGACACCCAAGCTTAGAAAGGTTAAATGATGGACAGGTAGCCACCCATCTAGTGAGCTGTGCTTCAAATTCAGGCATCTCCTGATTCCAAGGCCAGGGTTGTTTCCATGAGATCATGCAGAGTCTCACACAGTAAACTTACAATAACAAACCATCCCCTGCTTTAATGAATCACTCTGGCCTTAGGACTCTTAGGTCTCTGTAAAGTGAAACTTCAGTGAAGCCTTTTCATCTTGGGGAGTGGTGTGAAGGTCAGGACTCTCCACCTCACCCCTCATGAGAGCCCAATTGTTTGGGGCTTTGGTAAACAAACTGAGGGAAGGGAGCAGATTGACTGTCCATGGAATTCAGGTTCAACAAATCTTTATAAGCGCCTCCATGTACAGGGCACATATTAAATCATGTCAGCCAGAGGGGCCAGGAAGCTAACTGAACAGTCTCCACAGATGAAACAAAAACTCCCATCTGAAAACAAGAGCTAAAAACAAGAAATCTATAGATTTCTTATAAATCTCTCTAGCATTCTCCAGTCCTTTATATGCAACTACCTGCAGTTCATATTCACCTTGAAATGAAGAGGAGGAAGAGAAGAAGAAAAAAGAGAGAGAGGAGCTATAATATTAATAATATTTAAGGTTTCCAAAGCACTTTACAAACAGTGTTTCATTTTATTCTCACCACAACTCTGGGATATAGGTGTTATTATTATCCCCCATTTTACAGGAGAGGAGACTTCGGCTGGCAATGGCTAAGTGACTTGCCCAAGGTCACACAACTAGTTAAATGATTGAGGCTGTATTAGAACTCAGGTCTCCCTGATTCCAGCTTCAGTGCTCTATGAACTCTATCACCTAGCTGCCCCTAGTTTCATACTCTATCAGCGTATTAAAATCAATGTGTTTAAAACAGAATTCATTAGAGTTCCCTAAAAATTCTTCCTCTCCTTCAAATTTACCTCTTTTTGCTGAATATACCACCATCTTCCCCATGGTCAGATTTGTAACCTTATAGTGATCTTCAACTCTTCACTCTCAGTATGTGAAATAACTTGCTTTCTTGTCAACCCTACCCCTATCACTCACCTATGTTCCTTCACCCCTTTTTGCCTAGGTTATTTCAACAGCTTGCTAAAAGGCATCCCTTCTACCAATCAATCCCCTCTCCAATCCACCCTCCATGCAGCTGGTAATTAGATATTTCTAAAATGACCAAGTCAATCCCCTACTCAAAAGTCTTCAGTGACTCCCTATTTCTTCTAGGCTAAAATGCAAAATCCCTAGCCTAGCATTCAAAATCTGCCATAGGATTTCTGAGTCACATGTCCAACAGAAAAGAATTAAATTCTTTCTCTGATCTTCATGACCTTTCAAAATAGGAATTATACGTACAAGACCAAGTAATTTAATCCAACTCTATGATCTAAAACCAAGAATCCTAAAAGGTAACAACACAAAGAGCTAACAACAGAGAAGGCTAATACTCAATCTCTAAAACTGTTACTCAGTGCTCTTTGAACTCATCTTGAATCTTTGAGGTGCAGGCTCTGGGAGCCCCTTGAGCTCTCCTTGAATCTTCCACATAAAGCATTTGCCTGTGGCCATAGGCCTTTCCTTGTGGCTCTGCCCAAATCTTTAGCTAGCCCTCTTGTCCAGCAATTTCCCACCCTTGATCCTCCTGTTCCACCCTTGAACTGGCCTAGCCCACTGTTGTCTGTGGGCTCCAGGTAGCCTCCAACAACTTTCTACCCTTAATCATTCATTACTGGAGTCTGACCTCATCTGACTCCTAAAGACCCTCCCCAAACTACCAGCCCTAGATTTCCACAACCTTTCTGTATATAAGATCCCATCCTCCCCCTCCATGGGTGTGAGAGCACCATAGAATAACCTAGCACAGACTTACTCTGTGTCAGACTTGCTCTGGCCTGCTTGCCCAATGCAAGCATCATAGATACCTAGGCTCCTTAAGAGTCTACCCAATATGGTGAACTTTTAACAAACTTTACTTTTCTTTGTCTGAGAGAAGACTTGAGTTGAATTTATTCTGCAGGACCCAACGTGTTGGTATTTTGGGGTCTCTAGAGCAATCCTAACCACATCAACTACCTATCATAGTGCCTTGAACATAATTAGTATTAATTAATATTTGTCGACTGGATGGATTGATGGATGGATAAATGAATGGCTGGCCTAAAGGGGGTACGTAGAGATCTCTGCCCCAGATCTGGAGAAATAATAAAAGCTGCATTGACAGCTACAGGCTTTCTTTGCACCTCTGCTACTACTCTTTCACAGAACAGAAAAAGTCGGGCTTATTAAATTTCAGCAGTCAGTAAGACATCATTCAACTGGTGCTAGCTGGAGATAAAAGACAACAGAAAGGCTAAGAGGACAGAGCTGAAGATAAAAGTTTGATATTCATAAAAGTAGCCACTGAAGATTTGGAAGTGGCCAAGTCCTCCAAGGAATGAGCAGAGTGAGGAAGGAACTGAGAAGGCTAAAGCCTGGACCTCTAAGGATACGCATGGTCAGGGGACAGGAGGAAGAGGAGGATTCAGTGATGAAGACAGAGAAACAGTACTCAGGAGGGTGGAAACAGAATCAGGAAAAACTTGTGCCACATAAGGCAATGAAATTTCAAGTTTTAGTCATTACAGTTGTCATTAAATGAATGATGTTCATCATATGAAGAAAATTAAATCATTAAGTCAAGAGAGACTTTTATTATAGAGTAAATCAAGAATGGAAATAAGTAGAAGTTGTTTAAGACTGAGCTTGAATTAAAGAACTGTTCTGATGGGAACAGCTGGCAGTCATCCATCTATGCAATCTGTAGAGACAGGTGGTCATTCCAGTTGTGCCTCCCTGAAAGCCATTCAACTCGACTCTTCATGGGTTCAGCTAGCCCTTCCATGCCAATCTCTTGGACAACCAACTCACTAACCTGTGTTCCATAGGGATCCCAAACTCATCCTATCCAAAATGAATTCATTATCTTTCCTCCCCAAACACTCTCTTCTTCCTGACTTTCTTATTGCTGTTGAGAGCATTGCCATCCTTCCAGGGACTCAAGTTTGCAATCTCATCACTCCCATCAACTCAGTCATCGAGTCTTGTTAATTCTACCTCTGCAGTATATCTCACACCTGTCAATTGATCAATCAATAAGCATTATGCTCCAGTTATATGCTAGGCACTGTGCTGGGGGCTGGAGAGTCAAAGACAAAAATGAAATGGTTCCTATCCTCAAGGAGCATGCATTCAATTGAAGAAATCAATATGTACATAGACTATGCAAAATAAATACAAACTAGTTTCCAAAGTCACAAGAAGCTAAGGCTTCACATAGAAGATCAAGCATTTGTTAAGTACCCTCTATGGGCCAGGCACTCTGCTGCTAAGTGTTTTTACAAATATTTTCTCCCCTGATCCCCACAACAACCCTGGGAAGTAGGTGCTAATATTATTCCCATTTTACAGTTGAAGGAACTAGGGTGGATAATTAAGTAACCTACCCAAAGGCACAGTGAGTGTTTGAAGCTAGCTTTGAACTTAGGTCTCCCTGACTCCAAGTTCAGTGCTCTAGCCACTGAACCACCCAGTAGCTTCTGAGTATGGTATATGAGCTGTATCTTGAAGGGAACAAGGAATGCTGTAAGGCCAAGGCATGGAATGAGTATATTCTAGGCATGAGAGATAGCCAGACTAAATCACTGAGATGAAAGATGGAGTTAATACAAGAAGCAACAAAGGCAGTTTGACTGGGTCGTAAAGGGCTATAGTCTAAAGCATCATAAGCCTAAAAAAATATTTGGACTAGGTTGTGAAGGATTTTAAATGCCGGACAAAAAAGTTTCTATTTAATCCTAGAGGCAATAAGAATCCATAAGAGCTTAAAGAGGAGAAGACTTGGTCAGACCCACGCTTAAGGAAAATCACTTTAGCTGCTGTTTGGAGACTGGATTAGAGTAGGGGGAACTTGAGAAAAGGAGACCGATTAGAAGCTTACAGCAAAAATCCAGGAAAGAAGTGATGAGGCTCTGGCCTAAAGTGAGGACCAATGAGCAGTGCAAAGGGTTTGGATGTGACAGATACGGTAGAGACAGAAATAAGATCTAGCAAATGATGAGACATGTAGGGGCAGAAAGAGTAAGGAGTCTAAGATAGCACAGAAGGTCCTGGGAGCCTGGAAGGATGGTAGCAACCTCAACAAAAATTAGTTTGGTGTAAAAGATAGTAAGTTCACTTTTGAACACAATGAGGCTACCCTTCAATCTCAACAGAGGTCCTTGCCTTCTACTTTACTGTGAAAATAGAGATCATTGCTATTCTCCCCGATTCTAGTCCTCAAAACCCTTCAGCACCATTACTCATTCTCTCCTTTGACAAAGAAGTGGCCCTTCTCCTTCCCAAAACCAACCCCTCTACACTGGGCTCTTAAACTCCATTCCCACATCACCACCTAACTACTGCAAATCTCAAACTGGCTGTGTTGAGGTGTGGGGTTTAGGGGTGATCAAGACCCCAAAATACCAGCATATTGGGTCCCGTCGAATGATTTCAACTCAAGTCTTCTCTCAGCCAAAGTCAAACAAAGTTTATTAAGGATTCACCATTACGAGTAGACTCTTAAGGAACCTAAGTTTGTGACACTTGTATTGACAAGCGGACCAGAACAATCTGACATAAACTGAATCTGAGCTAGATTGGATCTGAGCCCCTTCATGGAGGTAAAATGGATCTTATATACTGAAAGATTGTGGGATGAATCTCAGGGTGGTCTAGAGGAGGAGTTTGGGGAGGTCTTGAGGAGGAGTCTAAGGAGGATCTTGATGGAATGAGGTCAGATTCCAGATACCAAGACAATGGGATTTTGATGGGATTGTCTGGGGAGAGTGAAAACTTCTCAGGCAGTTTTGGATTAACTTCCCACCCCACCCCCTCCTCCAATATTGCTGTCAATCAGCAGCAAGCCCTTCCTGATTCCCTGCCTTTGTGGGCCCCTCCTCCTGGCCAGTGGGAGTCAGGGACAGCCCAGGCCCATTCCTCTTCCCTTGCTTTGGGACCCTTTCCCCCCTTTTCCCTTGCTGTCAATCAGCATCCTTGTTCTTTGTAAATCTATTTCCCAGCCACTGAGAGATAGTGGCAGACTTCCCTGTGACTTGCCATTGGGGAAGATTTTGGCACCGAGAGAGGAGACAGTTGGGGTAGGGGGCTTGACTGCATCAGGGTATAAATTCTTGTTCTGTCTTTTGTACCACATCTCTTCATGATCAGTCATGGAGAAGACCACCTTCTTCTCCTGCACAAGAGAATAAATTCCTGTTTTTATCCTAAAACATCTCCAACTTTTTAATTAAATTTTTGGATGAGGTTTTTCATCCCAAACAGGATCAAGGGTGGGAAACAGCACATGGGACTAATCCAAGGATGGTGAGCTGAAGAGGAGACAGAATGGCAGAATGTTTTGTCACATAGAGCAGTTACAGTCAGGTCAAGGAGGTAGGCAGGTCATTGATAGTTACCTAGCAGCAAAAGGATAGATGCCAGACTTGGAGTCAGGAAGATTCATCTTCCTGAATTCAAATCTGTCCTCAGACACTACCTGTGTAACCCTGGACAAGTCACTTACCCCTGTTTGCCTCAATTTCCTCATCTATAAAAATAAGCTGGAGAAGGAAATGGCAAACTACTCTAGTATCTTTGCCAAGAAAACCCCAAATGGGGTCACAAAGAGTCAGATGTGACAAAATGACTGAATAAGTAACACTTAGGGAGTACAGTAGGCAAAGACTGTTTTCTGTCCCCAGTGCTCTGTTTTGCCTTCCATAACGTCTCCAAACTCCTCCTCCAATTAAAACTTGTTTTCAAGGGGAAAAAAAGTTGATGTGGTAGAATGAAGAGTGGTGAATTTGGAGTTCAAGGACTAGATTCTGAATCCTAGCCCTTCCTATGTGACCCTTCACAAAACACTTCATTTCCTTGGATCTCAGTTTCCTTATCTGTAAAATAATGGAGCAGAACCAAGAGAATATTAGACAAAATGCTGCAGTTAGGTAAATTAAAACCACACAGTTGATCTCAGAGTAAATACAATGACCAATATTGAATCAAAAGGTCAGGTAACTGTAGAAACTGAACATTGCAGCTGGTGACAGATATGGTTGGGTTTTGCTTGAGTGACTTTCTTTGTTATGAGGAAGGGTTCTAGTGAGAGTAGGAAAAGGCATGTAGGAAGACGGTTGCAATGAAAAAGGACATAAAGACATCAGTAAAGTTTTTTAAATAAAATTAGGGTTAGATTAGGTCACCACTGATGAGGTGTAGGCTCTGGGACCCTCCTTGAGCTACTTGAATCTTTGAGGTGCATACTCTGGGAAACCTTCAGGAGGTATTTGCAGAGGCCATAAGTATTTCATCGTGGCTGGGCCCAAACCTGTTACCTGTTACTAGCCTGGCCCTCCATTGTCCATCTGCTTCCCACCCTGGAGCCTATCAAAATATCAATCCACTCTTGCATTGACCTCATTAACTCCACCTGAAGACCCTCTCCAAACTCATTACTGGAGTCTGAACTCATTGGCTCCTCCTGAAGACCCTCCCCAGGCTCCTCCTCTGAACCACACCTAGATTCCTCTGTATATAAGACCCCATCTTCCCTCCATCTGTGCTAAAGCGCCTTGGAATAGCTTAGCACAGACTTACTCTGTGAGAGAGCAATAGAATTTTCTAGCACCGACTTGCTCTGTGTCCAATCAATAAACTTTACTTTTTCCTTGACTGAGAAGACTTGAGTGGAATTCTTTCCACAGGACCCGGCATGTTGGTATTTTGGGGTCTCAGGCAGCTCTCACCCTCTTTGGGCACCTTCTTCAACCACTATGATCCCATCCTATCCTAATATGATTTTTTTTTCTTGTTATTGTTCTGGGCCTGTGATTTCATTAGTACAGGGAATTCCTGTTATCAAAATTCTCTTAAGCAATGTGGATCAGGCACTAAGAGGTTTAGTGACTTGTCCATAGTCATACAGCCAGTCTATGGACTAGGGGGCAGGAACTGAATCAAATTTCTAACTGAAAGGACAGCATTCCTTCTACTCTGCTATAATCTGATGACCATCATCTAAACCAGAGTGTGAATCTAAATCAATTCATTTTGAGTCTCTAAAATTAGGACATTTTAAACCTTGAATCCATGAAGTTCATTTTTTAAATAATTTGATATCTGTATTTCATTATAATCTGTTTCCCTCATATTTCCTATTTCCTATACATTTTATTTTCTGTTTTTAAAAGCATTATTTTGAAAATGAGTCCATAAACTTCACCAGACTGCCAAAAGTGTCCATGACAGAAAAAACATTAAGACTTTCTGTCCCTCCTCAGGAATTTCTTTTTTTCCCAGGGCAGGTAGAAGTGATATTTTTGAGAAGTACCCTCCTAGTGTCTTAAAAATCATAACATATCATAGGCAGTCCCCTATTCTCCCTTTATGTAAGGCTAGTCGTGACCACCAAGCTTATGGAGACAGCCTAACTGATAGCTTTGAAAGCCCTAAACTTTAGCGTTCAAAATGCCTTTATGCAATGCAGCCCCAGTTCACTAGCACAGAGATAAATATCAAAGAAAGCTAAAGCATTGATTTTTCAGGCAGCAGAAGAATCTCTGGTGTCCCAGGTTCCTCCACCATGATCTTAGGGACCTAAATTATTAATGCAAGGATATGAACATCATTTTGTTGTGATTAGATTTTACTTTCGCTCTCTATCTTTTTTAAATGCCACAGGGAACCAAAGAAGCACTCCCATGGAATAGACCAATCAGTCCATGCTTTTATTTTTTTTTCCAGCTTGTGAGCCAGGATGATCTGGGAATCTTATCATTCAGGTGGCAAATTACCAAGAATCTTATTTTTAAATTGTGTATGACCATTTTAATTTTTGAAAGATTCAAGACTATAAATAATTAAATGGGTTAGACATCTGTTATTTATGAGTTGAAATAATAGTTTGAAATTAGTTCTTCATTTCATTGCACCTGACATATTGTGACTCTCAAGCAAAACACAAGAAATAGTTTTAAATCACATGCTCTGAGCATGTAGTAGCTGGAGGTGGGCTTCATTTTTGCCCCCCAAAAAATTATTCTTTTTATTGTCCTCCAAACCTCTTCCCTCATGACCTTGTAGCACAACTCCAAGGGAGAGTTGATTGGCTGATGAGCCTGGGTTGTCCCTCACTGGCTTCACAAAATAAATCAGTCAGTCAGCTTGTTTGCTTAGAAGAACTGTGAATAAGCCCCTGATTAATTATACATACAGAAGACAAGTCACTGGATATACTGGCTACTCAAAGAAATGCCAAGAGACTCCAGCCTCTGTCCTTTGCCCTTTTTCCACCCTCTTTAATGGAGCAGGGTTGGTTTTGTTAATTTCCCAGACATGTAAAAATCCTCATGGACTATGGGGAGAGACTTGGGCACAAGGGGGGGAGTTGAAGGAGCTACATATGAGTGAAGAAGTAATTTATTAATGCTTAGGATGTCTAGCCAACTCCCTACCCTCAAAACATAAACACACACACACACATACACACACACACACACACACACACACATACATACACATACACTTTAATTTAGTTGGTCCTTAAATGGAGATGGGAGAAGGGGAGGTGGCAATCATAGCTAAGGACACTCAGAGTCACATGAAGCAAAGGCATTTTGATGCCTTGAAAAGACGAGAATCTTCAGCCTGAAGTTGAATAGGACCAAGGGTTAGTTCCTGGGGTGATCTTGGCATCTGGAGAAACAGAATCTCAGACATTCCAGCTGCTACAACTTCAGAGTGATGGACAGAGTTGCTGGAGGTGTCAGAGACAGACTCAGCAGGACTGAAGACTGATAACACATCCCTTCACAGACCAGGATTCAAAGACTATCAGAGCTAGAGGGCATCTTAGAGGTCATTCATTCATTTATTCTATGAATATTTTATTAAATAACTACTGTATGGTAGAAGAGATATAAAATGTGCCACAGCATGGCACCATCAAGGGGCTTACAGTCTCTTTGGGGATTGAACACAGGCAAAGGTAACCACAATATCACACAGTAAGTTCATCAGAGACATGCAAAACAAAATACTTGTGAGGCCAGATTTGAACCCAGGTCTTTCTATCCATTGGACCACCTAATTGCCCAGAAAAGCATGGTGTGGATTGATTGATTAATTTACCAGCAAAAGAATGAAATTTACAATGTGGCCACCAGGTGGCACTGCCCTCAAGCCACCAGTGAAAGGGTTTCATCAGACAGTAGCTAGAGCATATGTATAGACTTCCAATTGTTACAAAATCCCTTCTGTCACCAGAGGACACTGTCCTACCGCCCACTACTCCAAACTGGCAAGGCTGTCTCAGTGCCAAATTAACTCATTCCTTGGGGGTTTATTGAAAATCGTGCCACACACTCACCGTTCTGTTGCATTTTGACTCCCAAGTTCTTGGACCTAGCCTTTTACTCTTATTTTACTGATTCTGCTTGCTTTAAGCTTTGATTTTTGCATTACTGACCTCCCCACAAATGTAAAAAGGAAAAACACAAATACCACCCCTCTGTCCAATGTCTCCACTGTCCCCTACCACATCCCTGCTCTTCCACTTAGGCCTCCATTCTTCCTCCAGCTCCTCTGATGCCTTTTTCCCTAATAGCTAGCATGATGTAATGGAAAGAAGTCAGGGGAAGAAGGAAGGCATTTGTTCCTACCTTAGGCTGGGAAGAAGAACTGGCCTATGACTAAAGGGCATGTAAACATAGAAAGTTTGCCACTATGACAGGGAAGCCCGTACATGAAACAACACCAAAAGTTTGGAAGTACATTGGAGGTGCTAACAGCAAGGGGTTTGGAGTGGGGATGACTATAGGTCACTATATCTTTTGCTATGTTCCCCAATAAGGCTGGCTCCATCAAGAAAAAAGAAAAGGTCTGGTTCTAGATTACAAACCAACTTCAAGATGATTCTTCAATTCATAATGGTAAAGATTATGTGGTACATACGCTAAGTGGTACAGTGGAGAAAGTACCAAGCCTGGAGTCTAGAAGACCTCAGTTAAAATATGACCTCAGACACTTACTAGCTGTGTGACTTTGGGTGAGTCACTTAACCCTGTTTGCCTCCATTTCTTCACCTATAAAATGAGATGGAGAAGGAAATGTCAAACTGTTCCAGTATCTTTGCCAAGAAAACCCCAAATTGAGTCACAAAGAGTCAGACATGACTGAAATGACTGAACAACAACAAATTAAATTTGAAGAGAGGAAAGAGTGTAACGGGGATAGAGTTATAACCCAAATGAATGAAGGCTGAGTTGGCTATGCGTTTTGATCAATTAATTAATCAATCAGTCAATCAACATACATTGAGTCCTTCTGTGTGTCAGACACTGTAATAGGCACAACAGATACAAAGACAAAAAAGAAATAATCCCTTCCCTCAGGGAGCTTACATTCTATCACAGGTGATGTTACCATAAAGAATCTGCACAGATGTCAAGTGAAATTGAAACATTTGAATATTATTCATATTTAAAAATATTAATAAATGCAGTACTTATTTACTAATACATTCATAAATATTAAAATATACTTCAATATTTTTGCTTGCTAAGTCCTTGAATCTTATAAAAGACTATATTGCACAAGGATCTCATCCTATAGGACTATTAAAGTGTATAAGATAAGGGGCCCTTTGAGGCCTATGCAGACACACATCCCATGTGTGAGCTGAATACAAGAACCTAGGAGGCTAAACACAGGTCCGGTTGGCTCCTTTTTAACCTCAAGAAGTCAAAGTGCCCCAAAGCTCTAAGACACAGTTCTTAGAGCAAAAGAATAAACAATTAGTAACAATAATCACTAAAATGTACGTGGTGCTTATCGTGCGTCAGACACTGTGCTATGCACTTGACAAACAGAATTTTATTTTATCTTCACGACCCTATAAAGTAAGTGCTATTATTATCCCAGTTTTACAAATGGGGAAACTAAGGCAAATGGAGCATTGCTAACTTGCCAAGGGTCACAGGACTAGGAAGTATCTGAGGTCAGATCTGGACTTTCTGACTTCAGGTCTGCTTCTCTGTTGTCCTATGGACCCACTTAGCTGAATGAAGATTCCAGCCCAGAAACTGGACACCATTGGATATGAAAATCACAAATATCAACCAGTATTGGCACTAACACTCTGTCTAGAGACATAACACCATGCATTGACATGTAACTGATTACACTGGCCTGGGAGACGCGCTCCATGGGGAAATGAACTGGGCTTAGAGGACCAGAAAACATCCAGGTATCACTTTTACAAGAGCTGTGTTTGTGGACTCTTATGAATGTTAATAAATATTAAAATGTATTTCAACATTTTTACTTGCTTGATATGTCCCTGGATCTTATAAAGGACTACATTATATGAGGGTGTGCTTGTTATGTTTTATACATGATGATAGAAGCACAAAATCTCGCTATAACAAGGACCTCAGAGGCAGGAGGACTCATCTTACCTTGACGAAAGCTAGAAATAGTAGATTGTTTTTGTTTTCTTTTTTTGGGGGGTGGGGGAAGGTAGAGCAATTGGGGTTAAGTGACTTGCCCAAGGTCATGTATCTGGCAAGTGTTAAGTGTCTGAGGCCACATTTGAACTAGGGTCCTCCTGACTCCAGGGCCAGCGTTCTATTTACTGTACCACCTAGCTGCCCCAGTTTAGTAGCTTCTTGTCATTTCCAAGATACTATATTATATGACCTTAGGCAACTTTATTAACCTCTTTGGGCTTGATTTTCTTTGTTTTTAAAATGAAGTGGTTATACTTAATTACTTTTAAGGAACCATCTAACTCTTGGTCTATCACCTTCTGATTCTATTCATTTATTCAGTTGTTTTCAGATGTGTCTGACTTGGTGAGACCCCATTTGGGGTTTTCTTGACAGAAATACTGGAGTGGTTTGCCATTTTTTTCTCCAGCTCATTTTATAGATGAGGAAACTGAGGCAACCGAGGTTAAATGACTTGCCCAGGTTCACACAACCAGTAAATATCTAAGGTCAGATTTGAACTCAGGAAGATGAGTCTTCCTGATTCCTGGTTGTAATAGTAATCAGTTTATTAGATACTTAGGGCTAAGTAGCACCTAGGAACTTAGGGCTAAGTATAGAAGGTATGAACTCTGTCCATTGGTGAAAAGGTGTGAATTCCCCTGTTGACTTGGAAGAAGGCTATTGGCTGAGACAGGAGGCCAGTGCTGCATATAAAGAAGAATTTTAGAGAGACAAGAGAGAATTTGGAATTGGTTCCTCAGTGAAGGAAGATTCATGGAGACTGAAGTCAGC
>JAQQSW010000898.1:0-25591 GCA_028646575.1 Pseudocheirus occidentalis
AGGATGTGGAAGCTTCTACACTGAGGGATCGAAGGGCCTGGAATATGACATTCCAGAGATCAAGGGATCTGGGATTAAAACCAAGAATCACCTACCCAGCAAAACTGAGTATAATGTTCCAGGGGAAAATATGGTCATTCAGTGAGGTGGAGGACTTTCAAGCATTCTTGCTGAAAAAACCAGAACCAAACAGAAAATTTGACATTCAAACACAAGAAGCACAAGAAGCATGAGAAGGTAAACATGGGAAAGTAATCATAAGGTACTTATCAAAGTTGAACTATTTACATGCCAATATGGAAAAATGATAATAGTAACTTACGAAACTTTTCTTCATATGAGGATAGGTGGAGGGAATACAAATTTATATATACATATACCTATACATATGTCTATATATAGGCTATATATGCATATGAATACATTTCTGAGTATGTGTGTATATGAGTTCATAGAGAGCACAGGATCACTTAAATAGGAAAGGATGATACTTTAAAAGGTGAAATTCTGAGGTGGGAGAGGATTAGAATGAGAGGAGACAGGGAGAGACAGAATGTGGTTAATCATCCCATATAGAAGAGGGAAGGGATAACTGTTACAATGGAAGGCAAAAGGGAAAGGGTCAACTTTACTCTCATTGAATTTCACTCTGGAAAGGAATGACATAAACTCTAAACTGGGTATCTTGCCACACAGGAGAGTAGGAGGGAAGGGGATGAGAAGCAGGATGATGGAGGGAAGGGCAGGGGCAGGGGGAGGGTTGCTGGAAGTACACACTCTAGTAAAGGGACAGGGACAGGGTAGAGAATAGAACAAGGGGGGGACAGGATAGGGAGGAGGGACATACAATCAGTCTCTCACAATATGTCCACTGTGGAGATGTCCTGCATAATTACACATGTACAGCCTGCATTGAATTGCTTGTCCTTCCAGTGGGGGTGCGTGGTGAGGGAGGAACTGAAAGAATCTGGAATTTAAAGTTCTACAATCAAATGTCAAATTTGATACATACATAGATATACATACACACATGTGTATATATACATGTATATATATGTGTAATAATAATTATTATTAACTATGTGCAACTGGGAATTAAGATATATAGGCATTGGGGTAGGGAGACCCACCCTGCCCCACCAGAAAGTTAGAGGGGTGTTGGAAGAGGACATAAAAGAGAGCAGATAGGGGGAGGGGCTTTAGAGTGGAATCACTGTTTTGGAGTGGTGAGAAGGGGAAAGACAGGGACAAAATTTGTAACTCAAAATCTCATGGAAATGAATGATGTAAACAAGAAAATAAATAAAATAATTTTTTAAAAAAGAAAAATACATGAAAAAAATAAAGAATGAAAATAGTATGCTTTGATACACACACACACACACACAAAGAACTAAGGAGAAAAGTATAAATCTATTGAATGGGAAATTGCTAAACAAATTATGATGTATAACATGATGGAATATTATTGGAAGTGAAGAAAAAATATGAAAACTACAGAGATTCATGGGAAAACAGTACAGAATGAAGTAAGCAGAACCAGGGAAATAATATACACATTAATTAAACCATTATCAATGGAAATAACTAAACTGAATCTCAAACTGTGCAATTATAATGACCAAACTGTGCCTCATATAAGAGTTAGATAATGAACCTCTCTTCTTTTCAGAAGTGGGTAATTATTTATGCAGAACATTGCCTATATTGTTGGACTTGATTGATATGTTGGTTATTTTGCTGAAATTTTTCCTGTTTCTTTTTTGTTATTGACTCCATGAATAAGGGCCTTATTGGGAAATTAAGGTGACATAAAATTATTTAAATAAAAATTTTGAAATAATGTTTACTTTAATTGAAGGGATTATATGGATTTTTTTTAAAAGCCTGTCTTTTAAGTAGTAAGCTACTGACATAGCCATTTATTACAGAAAAGGGGAGCAAATTTGTGACACTTGTTTTTTTAAAGACAAATATAAAATATATTTCAATTAGAAATCTCTTTTAAATACTTTGCCAGGGGATAATCAACACATTTTTGGATACGGAAAATATTGGCATATATAATTGTTATGATGTGAAAAAGTTTCTGCTGGGGTTTTTATCTTTTTTTTGTTAGCACTATCCAATCAAATATTTTGTTGAGAAATATTTGCATATTATCTAATACTTGAATCTAGAACTCTGGACATGTTCTTGCAGTACAATGTACCTCTCTTCTGATATCTTTTTTTCAAATACATGTCTTATTCTTTCCGTGGCTTGTTTAATAAATTTGGATATTGTAGATAATGAAATCAAGCAGGTGAATCTTTCAATGTGCTTCAATGCCCAAATGAATCGGCACCGCTAAAATTTGACCCATTGGCTAAAGGGTAGGGTCATGGGTTCCAGGACCTCTAACTAAAGAAGGGTTTTATCACAGCTTTTCTCTCAATTTCTCCCTGGCTACACTGCTTTTGAACTTCTTTGGAACTCCATTATCTCCCAGTGCCGAGTATCTTCTTCCTTACCATTTCAGCTTCCATTGTTGTGTTGTCTTTCCCCAATAGATTGTAAGTTCTTTGCAGGCAGGGATTCTTTGTTTTGATTTGTATCTGTATCTTCAGTGCTTAGCACAGTTCCTGGCACATAGTAGGCACTACTGACTGACCTCCTGAACATAAAAGTGCATGCCAACAGTCAGGCAACATGCATTTAGTAAGCACTTACTTTGTGCCAGGTATTGGGAATAGAAAGACAAAAAAACGATATATCCCTTCCTTTAAGGATCTTACATTCTGATGAGAGAAATAAATACATAAATAGATACAGAACATATGCAGTGAACACTAGACGATAAGGGGACTAGGAAAAGATTTCATGTAAAAAGTAGTGCTGGTGGAAATTCTTGAAAATATTAAAGAAAAGCAAAATCCATTAACAAAGTATATTATGCTCAGGAATAATGAAATCTGATGCTGAAAATCAGGCTTAGATTTCCCTACTTAAAGGATATATGTCACACAGAGGTTGTCATACATCCAGACAGATATGAAAGAGTTATTAATTTCAGAACAATGTAGAGCCAACAATAGGGCAAAATATGAATAACTTTAAGGATCTAATTGCATAGTATAATGAACTATGTTTTTTCAGTAATAAACTAAAGTAAAACATTTAAGAAACTAAAGCACAACATTCATAAGAACATAACATAACATGTTATTACTAAGATGGCCGCATAGTCTTAGATAAAACATTTCATTCAGTAAGTCACAATCTCCTCAACAAATATAGAGTACCCAAGTCAAGTCTTCTTTCATCTTGATTCCAGGTCAATTTCCAATAATCCTTAAGCCAATCATCCTTAAGGGGTAGCAGAAAGTACAAACACTATCCACCCCTAGGTCAAAGTAAGTTACAATATCATCAATCAGTCCTGAGCATCCAAGGAAAGTCTCCTTTCATCTTAACTAAAGGTTGACTTCCAAACCTCATGGTTCCTCTTCTACATTTCCAGTTCTTAAGTGGATTCACCTGACTGATGCCTGTATTCACATGCTGGCAGCTCTCTGCTCTGGTTCTATATCTCAGCCCATAGGAACTATTCTACTTCAAATCTTTCGCAGTTTCTGTTTCCAGGAAAACTAAGCTTAACAGAGCTAAAACAATATTTACACACATTGCAGTAATTATCATCTCAATTCACTTTCTGTCGGAGAAATCAACACAAACCAACAGCAGAGTGCTTCTAACAAAGTAACACTAATACAAATCAACAGAGGGCTTCTGGCAAAGTAACATCAACAAAGACAGAACAGACAGACTACCAATACCACAAACATTCTCCCTCTCAGTTGTGCTTGATCCCAGCTCTTGCTTGAGCTTTTGTTTGCTCTGCTCCTTCCTGTTTTGTCCTTCCTGTTCCACTCTTCTGGCAAGCTCCTCCCACTGTGGGCTCCATGTGATGACATTAGGCATATTAAGGTCAGGGAAGGTCTCCAAACTCCCTTAGGTCTATTAAGGGCAACACAGTGTATACTGTTTCCAACAAAGACTGGACACAATCAAAGGCAAGGCTCAAAGGCACTTGAATAACTAAAACTAGCAGAAAAATACTACTTTGCTTGCCATTGGAGGCATCTTCAAAGAAAATGAACTTCAAAGAAGGTGCAGGTGTGCTGACTTCCTTGAATTATTTTCTGTCTTGTTACCAGCAAAACACAATAGGACAGCCTCTTAAACTTGAAATAACATTTTGGGTTCCTGAAAGCATCTACTGCTTTTCCTAGGTAAAGCTTATTTCACAACTAAGAAGCATAGGGTTTTACATCTTATCAAGGAAGAGGCAAAGTGAAGAGGGAGTTCATAGTAGGCAGCCAGTGAAAAGGCATGGAGGTAGGATGTGGGCTTCCTATTTAAGGAAAAGTAAGAAGGCCAGTTCGGTTATATTGTGGAATGCAGGAAAAGCAATTATTTATAATAATGTTGGAAAAAAGTAGGTTTCATCCAGGTTGCAAAACAATTTAAATATCAAAAGGAGTCTACTTTTCATTCTGGAAGCAAAAGGAAACCATCAGTGTTTATTAAATAGGGGACTGACATAGTTAGATATTTGCATTAGGAAAATCACTTTGGCCCCTGTGTGGATGATGAACTGGAGAGGGGAGGTACTTGAAGTGGACAGATCAATCAAGAAGCTATGGCGATATTTCAGGTAGGGGATGCTGAAGGTCTGAACTAGGGTGGTGGCTTTCTGACTAAAAAACGACAGACATATATAATAGGTAAAGAGAAAGAGAAACAACAGAATGTGGCAACTGAGTGTTATTGTTGCATGGGAATGTTCTTGTTGCTAAGGGATTATATTCAAAAACAGATTTTCATTACTTAGGTATAGATAGTTATGAGATCTCATCTTAGGATAAATCATAAGCTAGGACAAAAGCACAAGACCACTAGATTTAAATTCAGAAGACTAATCAAAATCTTAGCTCTTACTACTTGCCTTTCTGACCTTAGGTAAATGCATTTTCTCTGGGCTTGAGTCATTGGAAGGATGGTGGCATCCTCAACATGACAGTGAAGGAAAGTTTTGGGAAGAAAAAGAACAAGTTCTGTTTTGGACATGTTGAATTTAAGATATTCATGGGACATCCAGTTCAAGATGTCTAATAGGCAGTTGATGTGAGTCTAGAGGGGAGAAAAGACACGAGAGCTGGATAAATGAAATTGAGAAAGCTCAGTATAAAGTTGATAATTTAATTTAATAATTTAATCTATGGGAGGTGAGATCACCAAGTAAAATGGTAAAGAAGGAGACAAGAAGATGGCTCAAGATAAACTTTGAAGGATATCCATAGTTAACAAGTGTGGGTTAGGTGTAGGTCTAGAAAAAGATACTGAGAAGGACTAGTCCGACCAGTAAGAGGAGACAAATATAATGAAAACCTGAAAAAGAAAAAAATATAATGGAGAAGAGGGTGACTGACAGTGTTAAAGGCAACATAAAGATCAAGAAGGATGAGAACTGAGAAAAGACAGTTGTGTTTGACAATTAAAAGAACAATAGTAACTTTGGAGAAAGCAGTTTCAGTCGAATAAGCTCAGAAATCAGACTACTCAAGGAAGAGAATGAAAGGAAAGAAATGGACACTATTGTAGATGGTTAGCCATAGAAACATAGGATGTTAGGGATCAAGTTAGAGGGTTTTTAAGGATGGAATTATATCTAATAATCATTTCACATTGCATATATTTTGAGCATTGTTTGTTAAAATTTTCAACATTTAGTTTTGATTTTTATTGCATTCTTTCTATTTGCACTGTATTAGTTAATGAGTATATTGTTTTTCTGGCTTTGCTTACCTTACTACGCTCCGGTTCATTTACATTTTTGCATGCTTCTCTGTATTTTTCATATTTATCATATCTTATAGAGAAATATTTTTCTAGTACATTTATATACCACAAGCAAGCATTTCAAATTATGAAGCTAGATTTGGAGTGTAAAAATTATTCAAGGAAATAAATGACATTACTGGGAAAAAAAACCCGACATTTAAGTACGTGTTTATTTTTTATTTTGTTTGTGATGGTTCAAGTTCATAATGTCAGATTAACATAAAGTCAAATTACTTTTAAAGCGGAAAGTATTTAAATGGATATTAGAGATCTTTAAAAATTCTATTTTTTCTAGCATTTTCACCCTCCATTCTCCACATCCTCTATTGTTTGTGGTCACTATGAGTCAATGACACATGAGAATTCCCCTTCTACCACAAGTATAATGTTCAGACTTTACTTTTTAGTATTCTTTAATTCTTGATTTAGAAATTAAAAAACTAAAAGTATGAGGACATGGTATATATTTGGGAATCCCAAGTTGCTGAAGGAAACCATTAAGGTCAAAGGGGAATTGCAAAACTCTAAAAATTAAAACATCAACATCGGTTAAAGATTTATGTTTCCTCTTTAAGAAGAACAAAAAAAATAATAGACTCTTTTTGTGGGATTTTGAAAGGACAAACTGAAGAAATTGATAGGTAAAGCTAATTTAACAGATGACTCAATGAGCTAGAATCAAGGATAATTCTCAGAAAGTTTCCCTAGTTTCCTTTGAAAAATCAAAATAAACTTTAATTCCATGCAGTACTAAAATCACTACTCTCTGAGTGAGGAATTGTTTCCCAGCAATGTCAGAAAAGTAAAGTAAAGACTAGAAACTAATTAATCTGTTTTTGAAGGAATGAAAGAGAAGTCCATGGCTATGGAATATTTCAACAGCAATTTGCAGTCGAACAGACGCTGATAAGTTTGGAAATAATGACTTTTTTCTTGATATGGCTGCTTTGTCTTCTATGTTTTCTAAAGATATTTTCCATTTGATTTTTTCTTTTGTTTTTAACTTTGCATTTAAAATGAACCCTTTCCCTTCCCCCACCCAATAAGCCATCCCACATAATACAATAAAATGAGGGAAAAAAACATTTTAATGAAACTACCCAGCATATCCCACTGATACATGCAATATTCCATATCCATAGTATCCTAACTTTGCAAAGAAGAAAGTACATTTTTCTCATCTCTTTGGTAACAAAACTTAGTCATTACAATTATATATTATTTACTCTTATTTTCACATGATATACTTAATACAATTTGGGAGAGAAGAATACAAAATTTGACCTATCACACTAGGAAAAGCTATAAATCCAATTGAGATCAACAGGTTCTGAAAATATTTGGAAAAACTCCTGCCTTTCTTACCCAATTAGTTATAGTAAAATTAAAAAGCTTTTGGAAAAACAAAATCAATGCAGGATAGAAAAAAAATATTTGCATCAAATATTGTTGATTAAAGCCTGATATTGAAGATATATAGGCAATTAAAATATATATATATATGTATATAAAGACCAGGCATCATTCTTTAATAATCCAATAAGTGGTTATGAATATGATAAAGATTTAAATGATTAATTCTAAAAATAATTGTGGGCTATCAATGACCCTATGACAGACCAAATCACTAATAATGAAAGAAATGCACATTAAAACAACTCAGAGGTTTGACTCCACAAAAAAGGAAACTGACAAAAATGGAAACACTTGATGGTAGAAGAACAATGGAAAGATACAAAGTTAGCAGAGCTTTGAAATTGCTCCAACTGTTCTTGAAAACAATTTGGAATTATATGAGAAAAGTGAAAATGTTAATCATATACTCTGAACCAGGGGTGTCAGTATAGACCATATACCCCAAGGAAGTCAAAGTAAGAAAGAAAGGCTATATTTGTGCCAAAACTTTCATAGCAGTGCATTTTGTGACAGCAAAGAATTAGAAATAAAGTAGGTTCCCATTAATTGGAGAAAGACTGAACTAATCACAGTACATGAATGTAACTGAATCTTATTGTGTAATAAAAAATGAAGATAAGGAACCCTGATGAACATGTGATGATTTGTATGAACCAACAGAAGCAAGATAAATAATCACAGCCATAAGACTGATATACATCATGCTGACAGTTATACAAAAGAAAAGAAAGTCTCAAAGGGCATTAACTCTGAGTATTTATAATAACCAATGGTGGACTGTACGAACAGAACACAATGGCATCATAATATAGTGGAAAGAGCACTGTATTTGGGGTAGGGTCATATAACTTGGGTATCAATTCTACCTTTTCAACTTACTACCTGTATTTTTTTTAAAGCAAATCACTTCACCTCTCTGTGGCTTTTTTTTTAATCTGTAAAATTAGAGGGTTGATATAGACAAGGGTTTTTAGCTATAGTCCATAAACTTTTTTTCTTAATATTTTGATAACTTTATTTCAATATAATTGCTTTCCTTGGCAATCCTAGGTATTTATTTTATACTTTTTAACACACTATTATGATAAGGGCACCATAGGCTTTACAAGGGTCCCAAAGACTTTCTATGATGCAAAAAAGGGTAAGAACACCCTGGTCTCAGTGATTGCTAAGATTTTTAGGGGTAAACCTATGAGCCTTTATTCCCCGCTCTTAGCAAAGAGGAAGAAGTCTGTAGTTGCAGGATTTTGCACATGTGGTTAGATTTTGTCTCTTTTTTTCCATGTAGCTATTTTTTAAACCAGGGAGTATTATGTTCCTGGATCTTTAGGGGAGGGGCATACATATCCAGAAATAACTGTGATATAAATACTAAAGGAATCAATAAAGTTTATTTTGAAAAATTATATTCTTAATGTTTTCAAGATTATTCTGTGTTGTTCTTTCCCATTTTTGACATCCCATTGTTTAAGGTGACTTTCATAGCATAATTTCACTAAAGAAGTGATACTCCCCAACACTACCATCACAAGTTTTGACATAATATGGGTTTTCTTAAAGTAACCAAAGCGCTATTCTAACATTCCTTCCACATATGCCATACATAGAGAAGACAAATTTGCTAGACACTAAATGAATTATGAGGAAAAATCAGAATGGACTGCATTTGGAAAATTGCACATTGGTTTCAATGCTCTCAAACCAAAGCCCATCATTTTAACTCCAATACTGTTTGGTGAGTATATCTGTCTGCAAATCAAGGAGCACTTGGAGTTAAGAAAACTCAAGATTACAGATGACCCAAAAGGCAGTGAGTGGAAAGACAGACAGTGAGCATAGAGTATATAGAATTTACTACTGATGACCTATGCTAAAGAAGAGGAATAAAAGATATCATAGAGTCCAGTCAAGTCAACAAACATTACGTGTCAGTAATTAGTTGTGCTACTGGGAATACAAAGGAAATCAAGCAGAAAGACAGTCTTACCTTCAACAAGCTTATATTCTAATGGGTAAAAATAACACATAAAGGGAGCTGAAAAGCAGGTGGGAGTGAGGAAGGAGAGAAAGGAAAGGTTCCCGTTTGGGGGCATTGTGGAGAAGTCCAGAAAGTCAGGAGCAGAGGTAGGTGGGGAAAGAAAGAGGGAGCATGGCTGTTATGGGTATTTTTTCAAAATGGAGGTTCCAGGAGGAACTAACTAATCAGAAGAGAAGGAGCAGAAGCAGCAAGATTTTTAAGAATTAGAAGGTTTCTGGGACATGGTAGAGAAGTCTGGAGAGTCAGGTGTACAGTTGGGATAGGAGTAAAGGAGTGAAACATGAAGAAATCATGAAGAAATCATGAAGTGCACAGGCAACATGGAATTGAAGATTGAGAGTTGACATTAGAGTCAGGGACTCCTGGGTTGAAGGCTTGCCTCTGATGTATACTGACTGTGTGATGTCTCTTATTGACCCTATGTTAACTAAGCAAATAGAGCTGGAACTGATTGGGAGAGGGAGTTTTCTCATTGGGAGTTCCCCAAACCATTGAAATAATACATCTTCTCCTTTAAAAAGTTTAGAAAAGTTTGTCAGCTAATCATGTAGCAAGAATTATGAGACAAGTATATGACCTGAGGACTTTGGAAGTGGGTGACTAGAGAAGCATTTATGGAAAGCAATAGAAAAAAATCATATAGGATAAGAGGATGAGAAGGTATGATAGGCTTTAATGGTAGGAATATCCACATAGAAAAGAACATGGGTCAATCAAAGTACCAACGTATGTCCCAAGGAGCACCTGGAGGTGAGTTTAAGAGCAGGTTGCAAAGAGGAAACAAAAAAGGGAATGATGATTACTAAAGGCCTAGCAATGACTGACCTAAATCCTTACCTTAGTTTTTTTTCAAGAAGGCAGTATGCGAAGTAAACTAATAAATTAATGAAGTAAATTAGTCGATACCTCTGAATACTATTGGGTTTTAAATGTGATCTGTACATCTTCCCATCTCCTTCAATATTCAAAACCCTGCTCACTAGATGGTATTTCCTTTTTGACTCCTATATTTAGTTTTAGTTTCCTTGGAACTTCAGCAGAACAAATCAACTATTTGTGCCCACTCCACACAAAATGAAAGCTAGTGCTGACTAAATGGCAAGAAGTAGATTTTTGATATGGACAAGAGACTACAAGGACAATGAGACATTGTTTTGTATTGCAAAGAGCATTGGACATGATGTTAAAATATCCACTTGAGTCTCAGAACCACCATTCCAATTCAATTCAATGGATCAATGGATCTGTGATCTCAATGATATGGGTACTCCTTCTAATAGTACAGACCACAGCTTATTCATTCCTTTTCTTCCTGTATGGCTCATGTCCATGACCTTCCAAAAATCCTTCACAGGGAGACACCCTATGTGCTAGGGATCTTAATCAAGTTCTCTTGTTATGACCTCTGTACCAATGGAGACTATTTATTAATTATTGTTGTTGTTGAGTGAACCCCATTGAATCTCACTTGGGGTTTTCTTGGCAAAAATACTGGAGTGGTTTGCCATTTCCTTCTCCAGATCATTTTATAAATGAGGAAACTGAAGCAAATGGGAATAAATGACTTACTCAGAGTCACACAGCTGGTATCTGAGGTTAGATTTGAACTCAGAAAGATGAGGTGCCCTGATTCCCAGTCTAGTGCTCTATCCATTGCACCATGTAGCTGCTTCTCACCTGTGATCACTCATTCTCTCACATGACAAGACTGCTTTCCTTTCTGGTCACACCATTTTTATGACATTTTTTGCATTGTTTCTGGGTCACAATTCCGCATCAGCAATATATCACAGCATATTTACCATCACCATATTTCACTCCATTGATCTTTGGTTGATTCACACTTTTCATCATTTGGAGACAGTGGTATTTTGAGCCCATAGAAAATCAATATTAAAAGGGACTGGTCAATGAACCCAGTTATTTGGAATATTCACAGAACGCTAGTGATGTGATTTCCCCACATGGAAGAAGCAGGGAGCCTGCTTACCAAAAGAGTTGTGACAACATGTTAATGGAAGTGTTAGACTCTGGTATACAAATGCAGAGAGGTGGGAGACAGCAGCATTAGATCAGGGAAAAGCTCAGACTTGAAAGTTAGATTGGAGCCAGATTATGGAATGCCTGAAATACCACACGAGGAATTTATATTTGATCCTATATTGCCATTTAACCTCAGGCAAGTGAACTAGTTCCTCTGAGCCTCCATTTCTTCGTCTTCAAATTGGAAATAATAATGTTTTCATAACCTGCCTCACAGATTGTTGTGTGAAAAACACCAAGAAATCTCTACAGCACTATCAGAGTCATAGCCACACTAATAGGTGCTGCCTCATTCTACCTCCAGCTTCCCTTTCTCTTTAAATACTATACATAGTTTAGGTTGTACATACAGTGGGCTAGTAAAGCCAGGGGCTTGAGGGGTGGGGAATACAGAACTGGGTAGGAGGTAGGCTGATTGCCAGATTCCCCAGGGTGACATAGCAAGCTTTTTATTATTGTTTAATAGAAAGTCTAATGCCAAAAGTATTTTCATAAATAAATACATATGTTGACTCTTGTTGGAAAAAATGCAAATCAGATGGTTTCAGTGCTTTAAACTTTACTTGGAAGATGTTATATAATGAGCATATCCATTTGTGCATGAGCACGCATACACTTAATATATATACAATGGGATACAAAGAAAATAGTAAACTAATAATTCTAATAAGATCCCACCAGTGTCTTGCCATCTTGTTTGTGGAAACTGAACAATTGAAATTGGCAGCACTGCTGAAAATGTCATCACTGTAGCAAGTATTCATTAGTCCTATCTTAGACTGTGGCTACATGAACACAGTCCAAAAAGATAGACAGAAAACATCTGCTTGGTTTGATTCACCATAGTTCACCTCGAACTCCAAAATACCTGTTCTGCCACTAATGGTATTAAGACAGCCTCAGGTGAATTAAATAAATCTCATTCTTTGTTCTGGGGCTGACTTACTTTGTACCACCTGGAGTGAAATTAATCTTTCTTCTCTATTTGTCACTGTGGCTACAAAGGGTACAATTGAAGATCCTCACAACTATTTTCATGTGGGTGGTAGAACAGTTTGCAAAAAATGATATGAAATTTAACAATTAAAATTATTGTTTTCTTGTGAAATGCCCATTGAAATAGCATCTATGTTTGACAATCCAGTTTTGCTATGGAAAATGAATGCATAAAATTAGGGATAATAAATTGCTCCTGATCCAAGCAAGCTGTTTCTGAGAATATGACAGCCAATTCAATCTTAAATGGAATGTGCACTAAGAATGATAGATGATCAGTCGAGAATAATCACTGACTAGATAGGGTCACAACCTTGTGAAAAGAAAATGTTAAAACTATGACTGAAATTAGTTTTTCAATGTGATTGTTAAAGTGAAATCCTAATTTAAAATTTTGTTTTATAGAACATTTAAAAAGGGAAAGCTTATGCTTTGATTTCAAAATTTTTTCTATCTTGGGATAATCCTCACTTATCATGATGAGACAATTAATTACCCATTTAACTTGATGAACTTAATTTTCAGGGCACCTAGGTGGCGCAATGGATAGAGTGCCTGGTCTGTGATTAGGAAGACTATCTTACTGAGTTAAAATCTGGTCTCAGATATTAGCTTTGTGACCCTGGGGAAGTCACTTTACCTTTTTTTGCCTCAGTTTTCTCATCTGCAAAATTATCTGGAGAAGGAATTAGCAAACCACTCTATCTTTGCCAAGAAAATCCCAAATGGGGTCACAAAGAGTCAGACATGATTGAAGAACAACAATAACTTAGTTTGCATTTATTAGTCAATAATTAAAAAAAACACCTTGGAAAGTTATTGTGTTATGGTTGTAGAGGGCATTCCTAGGAGCCATAAAGACCTGTGTTCAAGTGCTTGCTCTAACACACACCAGCTATATGACCATGGGAAAATTATCTAACCTTCACTGTCCCAGGCAATTCTCCAAGACTGTAAGTTATAAATAAGTTGCCAATATACATAGTTAGAGGACGTTTTCATCTCTGGAACTGCCAAAAAGGATGAAATTTCACTAATATTTTAGGGCCCATTTTACAGATGATAAAACTAAGGTGTCTAAAGTTTAACTGACTTGTTCCAAGTTATAAAACTACTAATATCAGGACCAGGAGAAGCACCCTGTGTCATGCATCTCTAACTCCAGTGCCCATTCCATTATATCACATTACCCATGACTGAATACTAGGCCATTTAATTTATTTCCCACTATAAACCCTGTCCTCAGTTTCTTAGTCCACAGTAAATGAACAAGTGTTTGTTAAGGTACTTACATTATACCAAGCACTATGCTAAGCACTGGGAATACAAATCAAACTATTAATAATGATAAGAGATAAGTAAGAGAAATAAAACACAAAGGACTGCAATAGTTAAGGTATGAGGTAATGAGGACCTGTGTCCGGGTAATAGCTGTGTGAGTGGAGGGAAGGGCATGTGGACAAGAGATCTTCTGAAGGCAGAAATAGGAAAACCTGGCAATATGGGAGTGGTGACTATGCATGAAGAATCAAAGAGGATGCTAGGGTTGAGAACCTAGGTTACTAGAAGGATGATGGTACAATCATATTAAAATGAATTGGGACTTAGGGAATGGTGTAGGGGAAAAGAGAATTAATTCAGTCTATGGTGCATCCAGTTTGAGATATCCAATAGCAGTTGATCACATGAGACTAGAAGTCAGGAGAGAGATTAGGACTGGATAAATCAATATAAGAATTATCATCATAGAGATAATAACTGAATCCATAGGAGCTAATGAGAGCATCATGTAAAATAATATAGAGGGAAAAGAGAAGAGAGTGATAAACCTTTAGTGGGGGAGGGGAGGGTTTCACAGTTAGTGGGCATGACCCAGAGGAAGATTCAGGAAAGGAGACTGAGAAGTCAAATAGGTTGGTAAATGCCTGGGAGATGCCAGTATCATGGAAAAATTGGAAATATCTAGATGAAAAGAGTAATAAATAATGACACATATTACAGAAAGGTAGAGAAGGAGTGAGGATCAAGAAGAGGTCATTAAATTTGGCTACAAAGAATTCATTGGCAAATTTGAAGAGAGTAGTTTCAAGTGAATGAGGAGGTCAGAATCCAGATTGAAACAGGTTTAGAATTGAGTGGCAAGAGAGGAAATGTTATTATAGAAAGCTTTCTCAAGAGCTTTCAACATGAAAGGGAGGAAAGATAGAACATGATAACTAGAGAAGATCAAGTGAATGGTTTTGTTTTGTTTTAAGAATGGGGGACATAAATACATTTGTGGACAAAAGAGAAATGAGAGGTGGGAAGAAAGGAAGGGGGAGAGAGACAGAGAGAGAGGTTGAAGACTACTAACAAGCAAATGGAAACTATAGAAGGAGCAATCTGGTGAAGAAAACAGGATAGAATAGGCTCACTTATGCATATAGAGTTTTCCTTGTCAAGGAGAAGAGACATTTCAAAGATATATTTTGTGTGTCAAGGGAAGAGGAGATATTGGGGAAAGATTTCTGATTGCTGCGAGATGAAAAAGGAGAACAGGGAGAAAAGGAGAAGAGAAATCGGGAGAATAGGGACAAAGGGAGAAGAGATGAGAAAGGTGCACGACCTCAAATTTTGGGGGGAAAGTATGAGGCAAGGGCCCAAGCTAAAAGGGTGGAATAAGGAATATCTGGGAGATTTGAGGAGGGATTAAAAGTTTGGTCTTAATAGTACATTCCTCAAAAATCAAAGTAATTCAGCAACAAAGCATTTTCCTTTCTATGACTTTCAGTACCAATATTTATTCAGGTATTATTGCTGTCTTTTCTCCAGATTTAGCATGTAACTAAGTCTTAGCAGGTTCATATATCATATTATATCACATTATATCTTGTATTGTATCATACATTATAACAATATATACATATATTCCATATCACCATTATCAAATTCAATTGAAAAGACCCTGGGAAATTGAGACAGAATCACAGAATCTCAGTTAGAAGGGACCTCAGGGGACAACTCAAAAAGAATCCTCTTTACAACATCAAGTGATCATCCAGCCTTGGTTTGAAGACCTCCAGGGGCTGGGGACAGGGCAAGATATTCATTATTATCCAAGGCAGCCCTGTTCACTCTTGGATCAGTCCAATAGCTAGTGAGTTTTCCTTTCATGAAGGCTAAATTTGTCTCTTTTAACTTCTTCCCATCTGTCTCTCTGCAACTTCTATACACTGTTTTTTATTTCTGTCTTCTGGGGCCAAGTAGAACAAATCTATCCCTATCCCTTCAGAGGCCTAAAGACAATTATCATATCTTCCTCAGTATTCTTTTCCCCAGGCTAACCATCACAAATTCCTGCAACTGAAGTTTATAATTCATGAATTAGACACTCTTCTCTATTTGTGGTCAAAGATGAAAGCATGTGATTGTGGATGCATACATATAACACTTTGATGATGCTACCTCATGTCTTAGGAGGCTTCCCAGAAAGTCATCACTTTAACATTTTCCAGGGAAAATTCCAGATTTAGGATGAGAGTATTCCAGCCTGGAAGCACAGTAGAAACATAGGTTTGGAAGCTATAAGGAGCCTGGGGTGTATCTGGAGAACAGTGACAAGCAAGTCTAACTAGAACAGGGTCTGTGTTGAGGAGTACTGGGAAATATGGTTGAGTAGACAGGGCAAAGACCTATTAAAGAGAACCTTAGAATCCAGATGAAGGAAGCTTGTTGTTTAGAAATAGCAGATGTGGTAATTATTAGTCGAGTAGGGCCATTGAGAATATGTTGCATGATCTACACAGGCATTTAGAAATTATACATAAATCACACATTAATAGAATCAGAGACAAACAACTTCAAACTATTTGATTCTGTGGTACTTAGAGATATTTTGATGGTTCTTAGAGATATGTAAGATCCTAGTGTTCAGTTCTGGGTGCAGCATTTTAAAAAAGGATCAGAGTATATGCAGAAGAGGATTACTATAGTGGTGAGGGGACTGGAAGCCATACCATATAAAGAGAAGATTGGAGGTAGGAGAGAGGAATGTTAGTTTTCTTCAAGTATTGGACGAACTGTTGTGTGGATGAGGGATTAGTCTGGTTCTGTTTGGGCCCAAAAGGTTGAACTAGAAGAAATGGATGGAAGTTGTGGAATAATAAATATGTGTTTAATATACAGAAAGCTTCCCAAGAATTAGAATTGTGCCAAGCAGAATCAGCCACCTTGAGAATTTGTGAAATGCCTATTAATATAAGTCTTCAGAAGACTGGCAGGCCATGTGCTAGAAAGGAGATGCCTTTTCAGGTAGAGTTTCAAATAAATAATCTCTGAGATCCTTTCTATTACTGGGATTCTAATTCTTGAATATTATTTTTCCTCTTAATTTTTCCTTTAAATCCTCATAAACAACACTTTTAATGAACGCTTTTGAAGAGAAGCACCTCAGTTTGCACAAGTGTAAACAATATGACTTGTTAAAATACATTAGATAAAAAGGAAAAATAAACCTTTCTTCTAAACAGACAAACATAATACAATATACAGCAGGGAAAATTCTTTCTTCCTTAAGAGAAATTGCTAATAGAAGAAGGATTATTTGAAAAAGAGTTAAATTATGATGAGATGGCTATTGAAAAAACAGCTTGTTTCCCATGGATGAAGAGTTCTGGACAAAAGGTTTATAACAGGAATCTAGCCTGTTTTCAGGATTAAACACTGTCAAGCATTTTCATTGTTTTCCATTATATGAATTTCCTGTATTTCACTACCAGTAGGTGTCACTACAGCCATTGAACACAATTTGGGGGCCTAAGAAAAATTGTCCCTTAAAAGACAGTAGAACTTAATTGGTAGAGCAGAGTTATGATAGGCATAAAGGATATTTATTCTGAAAAGCAATATATTTTATCATGGTCATGAACTTGTAAAAACATTGGCTTAAGGAAGCCAAAGTGTATACTTTAAATGGGCTTGCTTAATGCAGTGTATGCTAGAAGTAATAGAGTCTTATGATGTTTTAAATATATTCAGGGGATTTTACTGGAGAAGATAAGGTTTGTTTTTAAGAGTTGTTCTATAGAATCAGATTTATTGAAGTAATTTAATGGGAATTCACAGACCCAACAAGTACCTTCTAAATCTTCATATATTTGCCCTATTTCCCATAATAGCCTTATAAGTTTTCATTGGAGAATCAAGGAAATTAAAAACCTTTACTTAAATTATATTTACCCCTTTCCTTTTAGAATTCTTTGGTGCTTTAAACATATCCTAAGTAAGTGTCAGAAAAATTGAAAGAAAAAACCAACCACTGTATTAATCCTTCGTGGAGAAGGGAACCTTTTGTGGAAACTGCATATCTGACTACATATGGAAATTTAAAATGTTCTTTGTTCCCTCTACCAATCATGCTTGTGATAGATACATGAGAACTGTCTTGCTGGCATTCCCTAGCCATGAACTCTTGACCAGCATGGGGTCCTGCTCTTTGGAATTCATTTACCTAGGTGGTCCTATTTGCTTGAGGTGCTGGTGGTTCCTTATTCATGCATAATTGAATGGCTAGGTGTGTGAATGTGCCCCGAGCATCTATTTCATTGGATCCATTTTCTAAATTGGAACTGATGGCAATTGTGGTGATTTTTAAGTGTGTCTCTGGGAAATCTAATTTATGTAACTATTAAAATGTGAACTTAAATGCTTTAATCATAAATTGGAAAATCTTTTTCATGCTTTAAATCAGAAACATAGGGTCCTTAGCCTTTTTGGGTATTGGTTTTCTCATCTGTAAAATGAATACATATCTGTCTATCTATCTATTTATCTATCTGTCTGTCTGTCTGTCTATCCCCACACAAATTTATATGCAAATATATACTATGTGCAAATTGTTGTTCAGTTATTTTCAGTCATGTCCAACTCTTCCTGTCTCCATTTTGGGATATATGTGTGTGTTTCTGTGTGTGTGTGTGTGTGTGTGTGTGTGTGTGTGTGTTAAAGCTAAATACAGAATATGGAAACAGGGACTGGTAATGGAAGATGAATAGAAAAATATGGCAAGATACCGTAAGAACAGTGTTAAGACTTCAAAAGCTCAGAATGAGTTAATAGTTTATGAAGATAACTAAGGCAAACAAAAAAATTAAGCTATTTTGGGGGAAAGAGGAATATTAAAGAAGGAAAGGACCACTCCTTGGGGTGGCTGGGAGGATGATTACTGCCAATAGAGAGAAGACTGAACAGCTCCATTTTGAAGAATTATCTTATAAAGAAGAGTTCTCTTCTAAGAAGAATGCTAGTGTCTCTTTTTTCCTATAACACTATCATATGAAATAATTTGTATATTCTTATGTGTCCCAAATTGTCATTCCCCATTGACTATATACTCCTTGAGATTAAGGGCTATTTTATTTTTTACTTTGTATCTTTAATACAAAGTCTGATACACAGCAAGCACTTAATAGATGTTGATTGAAATAATGTGTTGAATTTATGATATCTAAAACTTAATCCTCACCTAGCTTCATCTTGTTAATAAGAGAAATAATAGATTTTAATGGAGCCAAGACTATGAGAGCAGAGGCAGCAACCCAGATGAACTCTCCCAATATTTTTCTCAAAACAACTTTAAAATAACACCTCAAATCCAATTTAGGAGTGGCAGAACTCTGAAAGGTTGAGGTGAGTCATTTTTCCAGTCTAAGACAACTTATGAAGTTGGCAGGTAAGGTCTGTGATGCTGGTGTAGGGGCTGGCCAAGAGTGCACAAGGCAGGAGCAGATCCAGCAGCGGACCTTAGAGCTGGCGGCCATAGAGCAGCAGCAGCTTAGAAAGTTCTCAGCCTAAAAATGATAAAGAGGTCAGACAGCTGTCAGAAGTCAATTAAAGAGGACCCTTTGCTGACACTGATTGGCAACTCTATTGCCCATATACAGTTCCAGGTTATAGTTCTAAGGGGAAGAGGAGTGCTTATCATTGGTCACAATGGAGCAGTGGCCCCAGTCACAATCCTAGGAACGAGAGGAGCGCTAGCACTTGTAGCTACAGGGGAGTGGGGCCCTTTCTGGATAAAGACCAGAGTGCAGACCAGGAGAGCAGTGACCACATTTCTCCCCAGATCACGTCACTTTGGAAGCACCAAAAATTTGCAGAGTCCCAAAACTAGCTCTGAAAAGAGCAGTACAAAAATGCTTGAGGCATGGGACAATGTCTCCCTACCCCCAGGTGAGCAAAGCCCACCTTCAACATAACTTTCAAAGTAAAGAAATAAGCTAGGAAAATGAGTAAACAACAGCAACCTGACTATAAAAAAGGAACTATGGTGGCAAAGAAGAACAGGACACAAACTCAGAGGAAGACAACAATATGAAAACAGCTTACAAGCAAAGCCACAAAAAACCCCATGCTAATTGGACTCAGGTCCAGAAAGAACTCCTGGATGAGTTATAGAGAGAGAAAAGAGTGGTAGAGGAAAAAAATGGGACAAGAAATGAAAATGATGCAAAAGAGAATTAATGGCTTGGTAAGAGAGGCACAGAAAATATTGAAGAAAAAAATACCTTAAAAAAGAAACAGAATTGGCCTAATGGTAAAATAGGCACAAAAATTCACTGAAGTAAAAAAAAAAAACCTCCTTAAAAAGAAAAATTGGGCAAAAAAGAAAGAGGTACAAAAGCTCACTAAACAAAATAGTTCCTTGAAAAATAAGAATGAGGAGGGGCAGCTAGGTGGCATAGTGAATAGAGAAGAAATCAAAGCTATCTACAACCCTGGAGTCAAGAGGACCTGAGTTCAAATGTGGCCTCAGACACTTACCACAAAACTAGCCGTGTAACCTTGGGCAAGTCACTTAACCCCAATTGCCCTACGTTCCCCCATCCAAAAAGCAAAAAAATAAAAAATTAGAATGAGGTAAGTGGAAGCTAATGACTCATGAGACATCAAAAAACAATAAGTCAAAAAAATGAAAAATTAGAAGGAAATTCAAAATATAGGAAAACAATTGATCTACAAAGTAGATTGAGGAGTGATATTTTAAGTATTATTGGATTACCTGAGAGCCATGATAAAACAAAAAATAATAGTTTGGACATCGTACTTCAAGATAATATCAATGAAAATTGCTCTGATAGCACAGATCCTAAAGATATACACCTCCTGAAAATAATCTCAAAATAAAACCAATAATATTTTATAGTCAGATTTCAGAGCTCCCCAGGTCAAGGAGAAAATATTTGCTGGCAATTCAGAAAGAAACAATTCAAATATTATGGAGCCACAGTCAGGATCACACAAGATTTAGTAGCTTCCATATTAAAACAGTGAAGGGCTTAGAATATGATATTCTGGAAGGCAAAGATGCTAGAATTACAAGTAGGTATATATTTATGTCTAATGGTGGTCATGGGTGGAGAAGGGGAGAAGAAAAAGGGGAAAAAAGAAAGAAAAAAGTCTGCATGATAACTTTGTTGTATATTTAAGAGGAACAGCAAGTTGTACAAAGAAGATTTGCAGTTTCATGTACATTCATCTTTTTATTATATTATGTTACAGAAATGCTTCTTTTCTTCCTTAAATTAAAAATAAAATAAAATTTAAAACCTACCCAGGAAAACTGACTTTATTATTTTAGGGGGAAAATGCATATTTAATGAAATAGAGGACTTCTGAGCATTCTTGATGAAAAGACCAGTGCTGAATAGAAAGCTTGGCATTCCAACATAAGTCTTAAGAGAAGCATAAAAAGCTAAACATGAAAAAGAAATAATCAGGGAATTGATAAGCTTAAATGATTTACATTCCTATATGGGAAAATGACACATGTAACTCCTTTTATCATTATTGGGGCATTTAGAAGGAGGCTACATATACAGAGACTATGGGAATGACTCAAAGTTGAGGATTATCTCAAAAAATGTAGGGGTAAGAAAGATGGATCATCTTGGAGAAAGGGGAAAGGAGAGGTAGAATAGAGAAAATTTTCTCACGTAAAAGAGGTGCACAAGTAAGAGATTTTACAATGGAGGGAAAATGGGGGGTAGGTGGGCAATACTTGAACCTCATTCTCATTGAAATTGGGTCAAAGAACAAAGAATACTCTCTCTTATAGAAATTTTTCTTACTCAACAGGAAAACAGGAGGGGAAGGTGATGAGAGAAAGGTGAGGATCATAAAAGGAAGGACAAAATAAGGGGGGTAATGGTCATAAAAAGGACATACTTTTGAGGAGGGACAGAATAAAAAGATAAACGGAAGAAAATAAGGTGGAAGGAAATGCATAGTTTGTATTCATTAGCTGTGCATATGAGTGGGATGAACTCACCCATAAAATAGAAGCAGATAGAATGTATTAGAAACTAGAAACTAACAATATGTTATTTAAAAAAGAAATACCTGAAACAGAAAGACACACAGAGAACCAAAATAGGGAGCTGGAGCAAAATATATTTTATGCTTCAACTAAAGTAAAAGAGGCAGGGTAGACAAAGCAGAAGCAAAATTAGACCTAATTAAAAGATAATCATGAAAACTGTATTTTATAAAATGGTACCACAGACAATGAAGTAATATGAAAAAAATTCATAGTAAATTTCTCTGATAAAGACCTGATTCCTCAATTATATAGGGAACTGAGTCAAATTTATAAAAATAAGAGCCATTCCCTAATTGATAAATGCTTAGGGAATATGAAAAGGCTGTTTTTAGGAGAAGAAATCAAAGCTATCTACAATCATATGTAAAAATATTATAAATCACTAATGATTAAAGAAATGCAAATTAAAACAATTCTGAGGTACAACCTCACACCTATCAAAGATGACAAATTCTGGAGAGGAAGAGAGAAAATAGATAGTTTAATGAATTGTTGGAGTTGTGAACTGACCCAACTATTCTGGAGAACAATTTGGAACAATGCCTAAAGGGCTTTGAAGTTGTGCATATTCTTTGACCCAGACATTACACTGCTAAGTCTGTACCTCAAAGAGATCAAATAAAAAGGAAAAGGAGCTATATGTACAACAACATTTTTTCTTTTAATTTTTTTTATTGACTTGTTTATTTACTTTTAGTTTACAAGATTCAGTTCCAGAATCACTTGAGTTTCAGATTTTCTCCTCTTCCATCTCCCCCTTCTCCCCCCCACCCCGCCATGGTGGCGTACAGTCATGTATAGGTTCTGCAAACTCTTTCACATTGTATAATAGTCTGGTTGTATAGGAGCATTGTAACCAATGGAGTGAACAATGGGAAAAAGGAAACAAAATCAAACATAGAGAAGAACAATTGCATGTATTGCTTCAGTCTCCATTTAAACTCTGGTCTTTCTAGATCTTTCTCTGAATGTAGATATCTCCTTCCACTCTGAGACTTGTAGAATTGTCTTTTAACTGTTGCTGAGAAGAGTCCAGTTTGTCAAGGTTGGTTGTCATGCATATGATGTATCTGTGACTGTATACACATTTTTCCTGGTTCTGCTCTTCTCACTTGGCATCAATTTGTATAAGCCTCTCCAGGTAATTATGAAGTCCACCTCCTTCCCATTTCTTATAGCACAATAGTATTCCATTACATTTATATACCATAACTTGTTCAGCCATTCCCCAATTGATGGGCATCCCTTAAATTTCCAGGTTTTTGCCACCACAAAGAGGGCTGCAGTAAATATTTTTGTCCATATGGGTCGTTTTCCCACTTCTATGATCCCTTTGGGATACAACACCAAAAGTGGTATTGCTGGGTCAAAGGGTATGTAACTATTTATAGCCCTTTGGGCATAGTTCCAGATTGCCCTCCAGAATGGTTGTATCACTTCATAGCTCCACCAACAATGCATTAGAGTTTCAATTTTTCCGCATCCTCTCCAGTACTTGTCGTTTTTCTGTTTTGTCATCTTACCCAATCTGACTGGTGAGATGTGGTATCTCAAAGTTGTTTTGATTTGCATTTCTTGAATCAATAGTGATTCAGAGCATTTTTCCATATGCTTAAAGATATCTTTCATTTCTATCTCTGAAAATTGCCTGTTCATATCCTTTGCTCATTTATCAATTGGAGAATGACTTGTATTCTTATAAATTTTACTTAATTCCCTGTATATTTTAGAAATGAGGAATGTATCAGAGACCCTAGTTATAAATATTCTTTCCCAATTTCCCACTTCCCTCTTAATCTTGGTTACATTGGCTTTGTTGGTACAGAAACTTTTCAATTTAATGTAATCAAGATTATCCATTTTGCATTTTATAATGCTCTCCAACTCTTCTTTGGTCATAAAGTCTTCCCTACTTCATAAATCTGACAGCTAAACTATTCCTTGCTTCCCCAGATTATTTACAGTATCAACCTTTATACCTAGATCGAACACCCATTTAGACTTGACTTTGGTGTATGGCCTTAGATGATGGTCTATGCCCAGCTTCTTCCATACTATATTCCAATTTTCCCAGCAGTTTTTGTCAAATAGTGAATTCTTAACCCAGAAACTAGGGTCTTTGGGCTTATCAAACAGTGTATTACTATAATTGTTGAGTACTGAGTCTTTTGTACCCAGTCTATTCCAATGATCCACTACTCTATTCCTTAGCCAGTACTAGGCAGTTTTGAGGATGGCTGCTTTATAATAGAGATTAAAATCTGGTATGGCTAGGTCACCTTCCCTACCATTTCTTTTCATTAATTGCCTTGATATTCTGGACTTTTTGTTCTTCCAAATGAATTGTCACTATTATTTCTAGCTCAGTAAAGTGATTTTTTGGTAGATTGATTGGCATGGCACTAAATATGTAATTTAATTTAGGTAAAATTGTCATTTTTATTATATTAGCTCTACCCAGCCATGAGCAATTGATGTTTTTCCAATTAGTGAGGTCTGATTTTTTTTGTGTGAAAAGTGTTTTGTAGTTGTGTTTGTAAAGGAACTGGGTTTGTTTTGGCAGGTAGATTCCCAAATATTTTATAATGTCTACATTAACTTTAAATGGAGTTTCTCTTGCTATCACTTGCTGTTGGACTTCATTGGAAATATATAGGAATGCTGAGGATTTATGTGGGTTTATTTTATATCCTGCAGCTTTGCTAAATTTTTTTATTGTCTCAGGAAGCTTTTTTACTTGATTCTCTAGGATTCTCTAAGTATATCATCATGTCATCTGTAAAGAGTGATAGCTTAGTCTCTTCTTGGCATAATTTGATTCCTTTGATTTCTTTTTCTTCTCTAATTGCTACTGCTAACATTTCTAGTACCAGATTAAATAAGAGGGGTGATAGTGGACATCCTTGTTTCACCCCTGATCTTGGAAATGCTTCCAGTTTATCCCTATTGCATATAATGCTTGCTGATGGCTTTAAGTAGATGCTTCCTATTATTCTAAGGAAAACTCCATTTATTCCTATACTTTCTAGTGTTTAATAGGAACAGATGTTGTATTTTGTCAAAGGCTTTTCCTGCATCTATTGAAATAATCATATGGTTTCTGCTAGTTTTATTGTTGATATGATCAATGGTACTGATGGTTTTCCTAATACTGAACCATTCTTGCATTCCTAGAATAAATCCAACCTGGTCAAAATGTATTATTCTAGTTATAAGTTGCTGTGTGTGAATTAGCTATTTTCGCTAATAGTTTATTTAAGATTTTTGCCCTATATTCATGAGGGAGACTGGTCTATAATTTTCTTTCTCTATTTTGCCTCTCCCTGATTTAGGTTTCAGTGCCATATTTGTGTCATAAAAAGAATTTGGTAGAACTCCTTCCTCACCAATTTTCCCAAATAGTTTGTAAAGTATTGGGATCAATTGATCTTTAAATGTTTGATAGAATTCACTAGTAACTCCATCTGGCCCTTGGGATTTTTTCCTAGGGAGTTCTCTGATAGCTTGTTCAATTTCTTTTTCTGAGATGGGGCTGTTTAAGTAATTTACTTCCTCTTCAGTTAGTCTGGGCAACTTATATTTTTTGTAAACATTCATCCACTTCACTAAGATTGTCAAATTTATGTGCATACAGTTGGGCAAAATAATTCCTAATTATTGTTTTAATTTCCTCTTCATTGGAGGTACATTCACCCTTTTCATTTTTGAGACTCAGAATTTGTGTTTCTTCTTTCTTTCTTTTTCTCATATTGCCTAAGAGTCTATCAATTTTATTGTTTTTTTCATAAAACCAACTCAGTTTTATTTATAAGTTCAATAGTTTTCTTACTTTCAATTTTATTAATCTCTCCTTT